>CM060950.1:60132870-60147870 GCA_030765055.1 Mantis religiosa
GTGTCTCTCTCTCTCATAAAAGCAGAATATCTTGCATAAAACGAAGGGATTAAGATGCAAATAAGCTCAGGGAGACCGATGGAGCTACTGATTTTTATACTTAAGCAGATAGTTATTTTTTTTTTTTTTTTTTTGTAATCTACGTCTTCCAACGTTAAGTCATATCGGACGATAAATGAAATGGGCGAAATGATGCTCAAATGAGTCCGGGGTCCATGGAGCTTAGAGCTACCCGACATTCGTCTTTCAGGATAAAGGAAAACACAGGAAAAAACCCTATCCAGGCAACTAACCCTAATCGAGATTCGAACTTGGGACCTTTTGAACGTGAGGCAGACATGATTCCATCTACGCTACCGAGGCGGGCAGCAGAAAGTTAAATGGCCGTACCACCTTAATGGTTATGTGGCCGACCACGTGTCTTCTACCATTATTCGCATTGGGCATATTGGTTAGGATTGGATTATTCTACGGAGGGGATTCGGCACTGCGAACACACTTGATCTGTTTCGCGTATGCCCTAATTAGGGCATCTTAGGGATGTAGGATGAGGAAGTAGACTGAGGGCGACCGAACCAAGAGTCTCGAACAGTGCAGAGGGCAGAGTATTGTTAATTTGTGGGTTCGTGAAAATAGAAGTCCAGTTGCACAAACTAAAATGTTCTTTATTTCCACCGAATTACAGTTGGTTCACTTGCCGATTACATAGAATTACGTAGCACACACAATTACAATCCACCAGTACGTCTGTCACAGGTCCACTCCACACTCACTATTACGTACAACTCTCTCTAGAGCTGACTAAAAACACCTCTGATGCACGTACGCAGTCTTCCAGTCGGTCGCTAGCACTGCGCTCTTCACGGCTGCTCGCCAAGAACTGAGAACTGAGAACTGCCTGAGTCGTCTAACGCGGCGCTTATATTGCCAGATCGCTGCATCTCGAAGCTTCGCGGACCGAAACATCATCCCGATTGTTCCAGACGTCAGGGAGAGGAGAAAGAGATGGTACAGAGCTCATGCCGCTCTTCTAACCATCACCTCCGTGAGCGCTACACAGATAAATGGGTAGGCGTAGCCCAAATGCTTCCCGTCTGGCCCTACCTGCCAGCTGGTTCTCTCGGGAATTCCGATGTTCGGGTGACAGTATTTACAACTGATCAGTTAGAAATTCCCAGGCAGGACAGTACAACGGCTATTTCGCCCACAGTGTTTATGAAACGGCCCACCAGGCCGGAGACCAGAGACCGTCCTACCGGATGAGGAAATGCTTACTAGGAGCATATCATCCTGCCATGCAGCGCTGAGATCCCTGCCGACACTTCTACCCTAAAAGAGCATCAGATGAGAGATGTCACTGATAACCACTGCAGTTGGGCGCCTTATGCACATATCAGATGGGGGATGATGTGAAATGGTAATGGAGATGAAATGGAGGAACAGGAAATTCGGGGATGTATGTAACCTACCCAGCATTCACTGGCGAACCGGGAAAATCCCCGAAAAAATCATGGTTCAGGTAACCGACCACAGGAATGAACCCGGACATACCGAATGCAGGCCAAAGACGACATTGGGTATACGGGTAAAGTGCACAATATTATGGGAAGCGGCCAAAAAACGGTGGAATATAAAACGTTAATCCTTGATAAACTCAAAAGAATTATTTTAAAAGCTCCGTTAGTTTTCAAATTATTAAGACTACTAAGAATAAAACTATTCTCCCTATAAAAATTTTCGCAAAATATCAGGTCGCATAATATACAAGGATGAAAATCTGAAAATTGTGCTCTTTATTCACTGTTGATGTATCTAAAAGCTATATATTGCTTTATTCAACGTCCCATGCACGTATTGGAGGACAAAGATTAGAGTCCTGTAGACATACCACAGCAACTGATAGTTCCGGATCGTACTGTTCAGTGGGAAGGGGAAATCCAAAAGATAAATATTGCCTCCCCTCATATCAGAATAATTTCTCAAGGGTGCTGTCTAAGCAAACAGTCATAGACAGTAGTAGATAGAAAATTTCACATCTGTAGTCTTAGGGAGGGAGTTACGCCAGGTGCAGTCTAAGCTTTTGACTTGCCTTACCTAACACCTTCTCCACCAGGTTGAGGTATGTAATTCCAACACCTTTTCCTTAGACTTGACTGTAAGAAAGTAATAACACAGAAAACAATTACTTTATCAGTCTAAAAGATCCCCCAGTGGTATAAGCGAGGATATAAACTAACTTTTTAAGATTAGGGATATCGTATAACATAATAAAGGACGTATAGGTTTTTTCCCCAATGTTTAAGACTTTCATTTGTCATTACCGACTAGCATGTACTTTTTTTTGTAATTTACGTCCTCCAACGTTAAGTCATATCGGACGATAAATGAAATGGGTGAAATTATGCTCAAATGAGTCCGGGGTCCATAGAGCTTAGGGTTACCCGACATTTGTCTTTCAGGATAAGGGAAAACTCCGAAAAAAAAAACCTTATCCAGGTAACTCACCCTTACCGAGATTCGAACTCGGGACCTCTTGAACGTGAGGCAGACATTCTACCACCGCGTTACCAAGGCGGGCAAGCATGTACTTAAACACCTTATTAATCATAATTATTATCCACATAAAGCATTACTTTTCTAATTGCAAAGCAAGTTTTCGGCATAAATTATTTAAAGTTACAGTTTAGGTTAAGAAGCGCTGGACAATCGAAACCTGCACACTGCGAACCCCTTTATTTTCTAATCTCTCAGAATGTCTGCCCCTTTAAAAATCAGAATAATTCTTTATAGTTACAGTCAAAGTTACATGTTTTCCTATTTGCTTACATACACAAACGATTACAGCCATTTATTGACTACTTCGGTGTGTGTGTGTGTGTGTGTGTGTGTGTGTGTGTGTGTGTGTGTGTGTGTGTGTGTGTGTGTGTGTGTGTGTGTAGTGTTTAACGCCCGCCTTTATTACATACGGCACCGCAGGCGGTAACACTGATGATACATGGGATGAAGATGGAGCACCGGTGGAATGAGATAGCGGGGGAAACCGGAGGTCCCGGAGTAAACCCGCCCAAGCGCCATTTTGTCCACCACTTTGCGGTCGCCTGGGATCAAACCCGGGCCGCCTTGGTGAGAGCCAAATGGTCTAAGCACTGAGCCACGGCGCGACCGACTACTTCGGAGATATTGTTTGTTATTGATTTGAATTTTCAAACACTTTATTCTTTTTTCCAGTGGTAAATCCCTTTTTTTCACTTGGTCATGCAAAGAATTCGGAATTTCAAAGATATCAAATAGCGATTCATTTGTTAAAAATATTTGATTATGGCTTTGTATACTTCATTATGTTAATTGGCACAAAGAAGGGCGTAAATGTATAAAGACATTTTGTCTCAATTAACAAGAAATAAATGCGCTCGTTTTAACAATCGTTTGAAGAGAAGGTCAATAGATTTGTCCATTCATTTCACTAACTGTTCCAACATGACATTTCCTAACATCCATTTCACCCTAGTTTAATTTTCATCTGCTTCCTCACTTTCATTCCATGGCTGATCACCAGACATCGGGTCCCGTACACCTTAGCAGTCAATGTACGCGTACATGTACTATACAAGGTCAAGCGCGACATCAGCAAACGTCCATGTCAACAAGTGCATCGAAGCTCTGTGTGGGTACACTCCGGTACGGATACAAAATGTAACCTACGTTACAATATTATGCCATCCCCCTCATTGCTTTCGTTGCGGGAATTATAGTGAACAACCACGTTTATTCGTACATTGTCGAATGTGAATTTTCTGCGCCTCTCACTGAAACAATATAAAAATATTGGGAGAAGGTTCGTTCAATGTCACATGACGTTAATGATGCATATGAGTAGTACAAATCATTTTCATATATTTGTCCGAGACTTAGTTTATTTATTATATTACGCAGCATTGAAAATCCAGTATTTTTATGTAGAACACTGGACAATTTTTTTTTTCGTTTGGTAGGTGGCGCATTCTCTATATTGTTAATTGTTACAGACACTTCCTCGACTGCTTTTAGACAGCTCGAAAGTACATCCTTCAAGCTGTTTAATGGTTGTTACTCATACCCAAAACTTTTGATTTATAAAATGGAGACAGTCCAATAATTGTGATCTATTAAGACAATATGCCCAACATCTTGCGCTCATCTACCTGCAGATCTACTTGCTTGGCGAGCAGTAGTTGTAATGAAACTAGAACTATGCGTTGCGAACCGGATTATCCCTGCGTGTTGTCCCCGGGACTTACGTCAGCAGTTATATACTGCGAGACTCGTAAACTTCATATCCCTTTAAAGGTGTATGGGCTCCGATGTCTGCTGATCACCCATGCTGACTACTCTCTCTGATCCAGAGTTTGCCTGCGTCCCACAGGCACGTGAGGTCAAGCCCTCATTTTTAGATCCTGGGTGTATTAGACCTCCATACGACGAGGGCAAAGATATAAAGAATATTCATATTTTGTAGAGATATTTGAGATCTTGTGGCTGCAACACATTATATACAGTAAAAGTATTAACGGGATATGTTTTATGTAGTATGTTAGGATTTTATTTCTTGAAGAAATTAATGTCTCAATTTCTTTATAATGCACCATATATTATGTATCATATTTTAATTAGAAATGAAAATTCAAATATTATATTGACATTTGAGTTAGACGTTATTGCAATTAAAAACCGTAGATGAACTTCACACTAAATACAGTCTAAGGCATGACGATCAACATTGTCGCGGCAAAAAGCACAGAAATTTCGGTGCTGAGAGATAAGCGCGGCTTAAGTGCACAAAGAGCCTGCAGATAAAGATAACAGGCGGATAATGCTTGCATAAACAGATAAACATAGCGCTTGATATAAATGACTTGCCGGCCCAGATAGGATTTCATGTAAGGAAGGTTGTAATGATATCTTGATTGACAGTGAATAGTTGTTTTTCTTATTTGCTGAGAAGTTTCTCGAATTTATCAATGAGGTATTTAAGAGAGCGACGACTCGCCAGTAGTCAGTCGTGAGTGGTAAACTGCGTAAAGACATATAAAAAGAGTGTTGTAAACAGTGGTTGTTTATTGTCATCGACCTTGGTGTTGTAGATTGTGATGTGTGATGTAATTCTGCTGCTACGCATAGTGTTTCTACGCAAATAAAGAACATTTAGAATTTCGGCAAATTGGACTTTTAATTCTACGAAGCCACAAAGTCACAATATCTATTGCTACAATCGATAAAATATTCTAATTATGGAAATGTACCAATTTTAAGCAACTAAAATAAATAATAATATGAATCAGAATGGGTGTCACCATAAACAACTAACATCTTTTCTTTCCTTCCTTTGTAAATGTGGATATTGGGGATTTCCATTCCATATAATTTTCGGAAATGAATCCAATGTTTTAATTACCCATAAAAGCAAGAAAACCATTGAGACATAAGGGTTCATAGAGGCCTTATACCTATGTTCGTCTTTCAGCAATAAGCATAAATTATGTTTTATTGTGAAACAATTCGTACGTCTCATAATACGGAGGCGGCTCTGTAAGTATCTGCGCTTCAAAATATCTGTCTTCCTTAAGGCAATTTGGCATTACCATCGAGCTTTATTATTTCTTACACGTTGCAAAAACAAATTTGGTACTGATTCATAGGTTAGTTTGGATTTGGCAGGCATTTCAGTTATTTGTTCAATGTGTTTTCGTTAAGTCTTGCGCCGTGGTGTAGCGAGCTAAGGCCTCGTGCCACGGAATGCACTCGGGATCGATCCCACCCCTGGGGGATACAGATTTTAAGCCCCGATAATGGGACCGGTGCCCACTCAACATCGTAGCCAACTTTCCGGCTGGGGATGTCGAGATGTTGACCACATCTCCATCCCGTATCGGTAGGATTATCGTCCACCTCTACCTTGAGTGTGTGGGCGTGATGCCGGCAGTGGGGTTGTCAGGCCTTGGCCCATTAGGGCTAGATTGTTTTTACTACACCAGCCGTAACAGTGTTAACTTCTTGATAAAAATGAAGGAGCTACTGTCAGTAATATATTGAATCCATATATATTATCGTGAAGTAGTACAATGATTACGCTCAGCGTTTCTTAAGTATCGCGAAATAATAGGAGATCATTTGCCTCTCGCTACTTAATAATGATAATAATAATAATAATAATAATAATAATAATAATAATAATAATAATAATAATGATAATAATAATAATAATAATGATAATAATAATAATAATAATAATAATAATAATAATAATAATAATAATAATAATAATAATAATAATAATAATAATAATAATAATAATAATAATAATAATAATAATAATAATAATAATAATAATAATAATAATAATAATAATAATAATAATAATTATAATAATAATAATAATAATAATAATAATAATAATAATAATAATAATAATAATAATAATAATAATAATAATAATAATAATAATAATAATAATAATAATAATAATAATAATAACAACAATAATAATAATAACAACAATAATAATAACAACAATAATAATAACAACAATAATAATAACAACAATAATAATAATAACAACAATAATAATAACAACAATAATAATAACAACAATAATAATAATAACAATAATAATAATAACAATAACAATAATAATAATAACAATAATAATAATAATAATAATAATAATAATAATAATAATAATAATAATAATAATAATAATAATAATAATAATAATAATAATAATAATAATAATAATAATAATAATAATAATAATAATAATAATAATAATAATAATAATAATAATAATAATAATAATAATAATAATAATAATAATAATAATAATAATAATAATAATAATAATAATAATAATAATAATAATAATAATAATAATAATAATAATAATAATAATAATAATAATAATAATAATAATAATAATAATAATAATAATAATAATAATAATAATAATAATAATAATAATAATAATAATAATAATAATAATAATAATAATAATAATAATAATAATAATAATAATAATAATAATAATAATAATAATAATAATAATAATAATAATAATAATAATAATAATAATAATAATAATAATAATAATAATAATAATAATAATAATAATAATAATAATAATAATAATAATAATAATAATAATAATAATAATAATAATAATAATAATAATAATAATAATAATAATAATAATAATAATAATAATAATAATAATAATAATAATAATAATAATAATAATAATAATAATAATAATAATAATAATAATAATAATAATAATAATAATAATAATAATAATAATAATAATAATAATAATAATAATAATAATAATAATAATAATAATAATAATAATAATAATAATAATAATAATAATAATAATAATAATAATAATAATAATAATAATAATAATAATAATAATAATAGCCTAATGTGTCCCTTGAAGGGTAAAGACCTCCTGCTAGAGGGTAGCTCTGTTTCAGTAACTCGATGAGCTACTCCGCGTCATTAGCTTTCCCATACTTGGGTTTTGCTTTTAGAACTCACGAACCCAGAAAGTGTGTACAGTTTGCCACAGCTAAGAAAGTCCCAGGGGAATGAGGCGCAAGGGGTTTAGACACGATTCCGATACCCCACCTATATGACACTTGACAGCTACAGCCCATTCAAATACAAAAACATTCTGACGCCTTATACTTTTGTGGATAAATTTCGGATATAGGGTAATGAGTGAATAGGATGCATGTTTTTTTAATGGTTGTAGTCGTTGTGTAGCATACGTTCTCTGTCACACACATTTACTGCCCTTTGTAAGGGTGACGCATGTGTAAGGGGAGTTTCTTTGCGTTGGTGAACAGTATCTGGGGTGTATGTACAGGATGCGGAGAAATGACTCTAAACAATTATAGATCTTTCTCTCCCAAAAATTAATTTACCCTGAATGGTGATTCAAGATGGTTATTGAGCGATTTAAAGTAAAGGAACACGCTCAAAAACCTGTTTCCGTCAATCCCTTTAATGTAGGCTCAACAGTTTTAGATGATACTACAAATGCTGCCCCAGAATTATTATATAAACGTTCAACATGTGACCTAATTCAAATATTTTGCTCCCTATTCTGCAGAGTTAGAACCTGTAAACACTTGGAGATGCTGCCGTTACAAGTACGGTTAAAAATGTTATTTATAATGTCCGTGATCCAGGTACCCCTCTTGATTTTTAAAGTGGTAGGTTTAATGATTTGTGGTCTTATAATGGAGCGTTGTTGAAAAGCTATCATTAGTTCTTAAGTTTTTAAGACTTCTTTCATCTACGATTTTTTTTTTTTTTTTTTTTTTTTTAATTTCTGGTTGCTAGATGACTTCTAACGTTTACGTAAGTTTTTGTTTGGATGTGCTTCACAACGTCAGTAACAAGGAAAATATTTGAACGGTTAGTACAGGATAACCTTCTAAGTAGGAAATGAATCAATTCACAGGTTATGTTCTACATTATAGAGGGATTAGTTTAGTGTGTGCTGCCTACAAAGTATATGCCAAAATAATTAGTACTCGGTTAAACAAAATAACAGATGCAATACTCCTAGAAGAACAAACTGGTTTTAGAAAAGGAAGAAGCACCATTGACAATGTTTTCACTCTTAAACAAATAATAGATAAACGACGAGAAGAAAATTTAGAGACGCACTTACTATTTATTGACTGTTATAAAGCTTTTGACAAAGTATCACGAATGATACTGCGGAAAATTTTAAATAACAGAGGCATACCTTTACAACTAATTGAAGTTATAAAAAGTATGTACATTGACACAAAAATAAAAATAAATAAAAGAGAACCGGTAATAGTTAATGGTGGCGTAAGGTAAGGTTGTCCTTTATCAACCGCACTTTTTAATTTGTATGTTGACGAAATAGTAAGGATTTGTTCAAATAAAGTCAATAGAGGTAATAATGTATCAGGAGCTAAATTGAAAACTATGTTGTATGCAGATGATCAAATAATAATGGTCATAAATGAAGATGACCTGTAGAAGATGCTGTATAGTCTAGATAAAATTGCTACAGAATATGGAATGAAAATATCAGCAAATAAATCCAAAACCATGGCATTTAAAGGAATTAATCCAGTAAGATCAAAAATAGACTTAGATAAAATAACAATTGAGCAGAAATCACACTTTAAGTAATGTCTCGTACCAAGGGGAAGCTGATATAATAGAGAAAATAAATATATGTAACTATATAACAGGCACAATAAAAAGAACATTAACAAATAAAGCAAGAAAGGACTCTATAATGAAACTATACAAAACAATGGCAATACCAACTCTGATCTATGGATCAGAAACATGGACACTAACAAAAATAAATAGTACGGGAATACAGTCATCAGAAATGAAATTCATAAGAGCAATAGCTGGATATACCAAAATTGATAAAAAGCGTAGTCAGAATATTAGGACAGAATTAAAAGTAGAAGAAATAAACCATACTATTGAAAGAAATAGAAATCAATGGAAAGAACATGTTCAGAGGATGAATAATAACAGAATACCAAAAATAGCCTTAAACTATAAACCTATAGGAAGAAGAAACCAGGGAAGAGCGAAGAAAAGATGGGTAGACCAATTTTGAGCCGGAACGGCTTAAACAATCCAAAGCCGTGAGGTAGAAGAAGAGGAAGAGGAATGTTCTACAAAGCCTAATCTTAAGAAGAAATATTTCGGTTCAGATAATATTGTCACCCAATTAGCGGAAAGCACAACCAACGACAGCTGAGAAGGGACCAGAGGCAGCCGAGCCACACCCTCCCATTAATCTCAGTCACTAACTGAGGGATGATTAGGGAAATGTCACTTGTCGCTGGCCGCCTCTTCCCCCCTTTCACTGCCATCTGGAACTTTCGCGGTGATTCACGGAAACTAGAGGCTTCGAGAACGGCGATATTCCTATAAAAAGGGCTGCAGTGAGTGAATTCAGGCAGTCATTCAGTTCTTGGTGAGCAGCGTAAGAGTGCAGTGCTAGTGTACGGACGAGAAGACTGTACGTGCATCGGAGGATTGTACGTAAGTGCGAGAACAAAGTGGAATTGTAACGGACGAACTGGGGAATCGTAATTGTGTGCATTACGTAATTCTGTGTAATTGGCAGAGTTTAACTGTAAGTCGGTGGAAATAAAGAACATTTTTGAGTGGTGCAATTGGACTTTTCATTTCATGAACCCACAAAGTCACAATATCATTCTCAAGTAGTAATCGCTACATACTGCGACGAAAAATATTAAACGATACACATGTATTTTGGTGTAAAACCCTCTGAGCCGCAATGGCACGCCTTTTACAGCTCATCTTTGGGTCTCAACGCCCCTACACGATCCCGAGAAGGCATCCCATTTCTTTGTACCTCTGCAACAACCTGGCCTACTGGAAAACATTTGGAACACTCTGTGGATTTGCTTACTCCAAGCAAGTTGGCCATTCTCCCCTCATTATGGAAACAGCTACATTGTTAGCTGTATAACATGCAGCCAATATTAAAGTTATACCCCTACAATTATTTTGAACTCTGAAAGCACTAATTTTCTAATGAATCGAATTAATCACACAGTGATTTCCACCATAGGTTTCAATAGAAGCAAGTGGAAACAAAAGAACTCAAACAAAAGTACAAAATTATGTGGGATTAATGAGGCCAATAATGGATAAAGGCATGAATAGCTTTGCGTTTATAGTCATTTTGTCATTGTTTCCAGTGGAAATGTTATAACGGGCCAACTCAAACTACAGTCTGTCTCAAATCAGAACGACCCTTTGTAAACAAATTGGAAACATATGGGAGAGATAGGGATACTACATCGGATGTTCATAGGTTGCTGATTAGTGGAGGAAAGTTAATGGGTATTTAGATAAACGTTTAGAACATAGTTGTTCCATTTTAAGAGAAATTATAGTGGTACAAAAGCTTTACTGTACCAGAAATGCTGCAGATTGCAACACTTCCCTATTAGATTGGTTTGCTATATGTGTATGCATATATATTCGCCAAATTTCAACTATGTGTGGCTAAAAATTAAAAGTGATAATGAAGTCTTTGGCTTACAGTAAGACGTTTATTAAAAAGAGTACTTGTCCTTGACCTCGAGCGCAGGGAAACTTGTAAATATCAGGAATGTATGCTTTAACTCGTTTGTTTGACACTTAATACTTTGGTTCCAGTAATACTCAGATTACGTTGTGGATGGATTTGTGTCGTACTCTACATTTGCAGCGATCTGTCAATACGCAACGGAGTCATCAGCCTTATCGACAATGTGCTACAAGATTCAAAGGAATGCATGTTTATTGGAATCACTGTGAAAATGTGTAGTGTTTAACGCCCGCTTTTACTACATACGGCACCGCAGGCGATGACACTGATGATACATGAGATGAAAATGGAGCAGTGGTGGAATGAGATGGCGGGGGAAACCTGAGATCCTGGAGAAAATCCGCCCCAGCGCCGTGTTGTCCACCACAAATCTCACTTTGCGGTCGCCTGGGATCGAACCCGGGCCGCCTTGGTGAGAGCCAAGCGGTCTAACCACTGAGCCACGGCGCGGCCACGAACCACTGTGAAATAGACAATAAACTCTATTACATATTTATGACGTTAAACGAACTAGGGTTGTCTATAAATTTCATAATCGCTACCAAGTTATCTTTTTCAACATAATACGTAATAATTAATATTATTTTCATGTATCAAACAACTATCTAGTAAAAATTAACTGATCTAAAAGTTAATTTAAAAACGGTACATTGGGCAGCGTTAAAAGCAATAAAGCAGACTTATATTCACTGTATGAGATAGCTCCAGTGTAACGTGTGAGCTTCGGCGTTCGATTCCCTTCGATCGCCTACACTGATCTTAGGTTTTTCGTGATTTCTTCCTGGTCCGTAGGCTAATCTAAGGGTGATTTCTCATCTACCACTGGTTTCTTTCACTCATTTCCCGCTCCCTTGTTCACCTCGGTAGCATAGTTGTCTGCGTGTCTGCCTTACATTCAAGTGATTCCGAGTTCGAATTTCGGTCATGGTGAGTTACCTGGATAATGTTTTTTCAGGTGTTTTCCCTTATGCTGAAAGACGAACGTCTGGTAGTTCTAAACTCTATGGAGCCTGGGCTCATTTGAGCATCACTTCAGCCATTTAACTCATCGTCTGATATGACATCGTTGGAGGAAGTAAATAAGAAAAAAGGAAGAAAAATGATCTCCGCTTCCTTCTCATATTCCAGGCGTGCCTCTAGTTTACTGGCGTAGGGCGGTACCGTACAGATGATGTTTTCTTGAAGGAAAGAGTCTTCCCTGTGGACATTACAGGGCTGCCTGGTTGACGGGTCGTTCATCGCCTTCTCAGGACTGCTCCGTTATTGGGAGTGGTGGTCGAAGTCTGGAAGACCGCTGCGTGTCTTTTTAGCCTTCTCCGACTGGGGCCTATAGTCTCACTTTATGCTTTCCTCCTGGGAAGGTGTGGTAGCCACAACAGGTCTCGTAGGTAGCGAGAGATCTCTTTCCGCTGTATACTCTATATTTCCCGTAGGGGAGGGGATCCGTCCCCTTCAGCTGCCGTGGTGTGGGTGCTGCGGACCCTTAGCACTCGTGGTACCTCTGACGTTATTAGACGAACCTCGGGCCGAACATTCGAGCCCCTCCCTCTGGGTGTTGTTCGGATTGGGTTGGTCTCGAGGGGGCAGTGGTTCCCGATACCCGTGGGAATCGGGTACGTCTCCGGACGGGGTTGAGGGAAGCCATTAATATTCCCGGGTACTAGTCTGCAGAGCTAGTAGAAGGTGTGCTAGTTCGCCAGGCAGCCCCACCGAGGTCATATCGGTAGCCTTTAACTTTGGTGTTGGCGCGCGTAAGTGGCGTATCCACTTCCATCCCGTCTTGTGTCCTTGGACCAGATGGAGGGGGGCTTGTTAGTAACCCAGGTCTTGCCCTATGGAAAGCCCCACGGAGGACGCCGAGCGCCATTTGGAACAGCTCGGATACTCCCTGGTTTAAAGGACGGGTCTTGATCCTACGGGTCCAAGACTGATGGGAGTAGACCCTCTGGACTCAACTGTATACCCTATATTATAAATAAAATAAAATGAAGTATTATTGTTATTTTGTAAAGATGTTCTGTAGAATTTTGTTATTTAATTATTGAGATATGTTAGGTTTTTTTAGGTTATAGTTAAATTTTACTTTTCTTTTGTTTTTGGTTTTAAACTAGAAATGTTTAGAAATAGTTATTTTTGTTTGTTTTAGTTAAGAAATTGAGCTGTTTTTTTTTCCAGTTCTAACGTTTTTGCTGGATACCAGTATAGTATTTAATATTATTTTAGTTTTCTGAGTAGATGGAATTTCTTAGATATTAGATAACTTTTTTTTTTCTTTTTTCCCTTAATCTGAAAAATTTATGTATATTATATATTCATGTATATTATGTATATTTTGGAAATAAATAGAAAATTTGAATATATTTCCCAGTATAGTTTTACAAGGTGCTGGGGTGGTCTATTCATATTTTATTTTATTTTGTTTTTATTCTTGTATACTCTATATTTTGTGTGTAACTGCAGTTATTAAACCCTGTCTAAATGTTAAGAACAAGCAATTTTACTTTAATACTACTTATACATGGTAATATTGTCACCCAATTAGCGGAAGGTATGACGGCACAGCTGTGAGGAAACCAGAGGGAGCTGAGCCACGCCTCCCATTAGTCTCTGTCACTAACTGAGGGGTGGTTAAAGGAATGTCACCCGTCCCTGGACGTTTCTCTCCACTTCTTCTATCATCTGGAATATTCGCCTGGAAACCAGAGAAGCCGAGAATACGACGAGATGCCTATAAAAAGGGTTTCAGAGAGACAGACAGTCAGTGTTAGTGCTTGACGTGCTAGTGAAGTAGCGCCGTGCAACGGAAGAATTTGTGTAATTGTGTACGTGCATTGGAACGGTAACGGACGAACTGGTGAATCGTAATTGTGTGCATTACGCAATTTTGTGTAATTGGCAAGTATTTAACTGTAAGTCGGTGGAAATAAAGAACATTTTTGAGTGGTGAAATTGGACTTTTCATTTCACGAACCCACAAAGTCACAATATTTTAAATTAAAATATCATTTATGCATATCTTAAATGGTTTTATTACTGTTTTCTCCCTGAAATTTCTATATATTCCCTCAAATTGCTTCTAATAAGCACACTTTGTATAAATCCCGAGCTATTTGATGATTATACTCTCATTGGACTACATCGTGTTGAAGCATTCCTATCACTAGGGCCCGGATTTTGATGAAAAGTCGTCTTTCTTCTGAGTAGTCACAGAATATGCTTATTGGAAATAAGTGCACGATATATATATATATATATATATATATATATATATATATATATAGTTTTTATAGGTCATCAAAATGCATTTTTTCCACATGTTTATAATAAGGTCATTTTTCAACATTTAGATATATTTTCCGGTCATTTTCTCTCTTTCTCACGAATTTATAGGGCATTTTCATCTGTAGCCCGCATTCGGGAGGGCCAGAGTCGATTCCGGTTGCGAACCTCACCCTGATCCATGGGGTTTTGGGGGGGGGGGTTTAAAATAATCTACGATTGAATGTTCATTTATATCATCATTTTTTATGAAACAGTAACTTTGTAAGTGTGGTAAAAATGTAAGTAACACAGGTCAGTGCTGGTGAATTTAGGACGCATCAATTCGAGGGATCGCCGATTACATCATGCAATACATGTGGATTGCATCAGTCAGGACTTCAGGACCTAGAAGTGTCGCAGTAAGGAGAGTAGTTCGTAAAGTGTGTAAATTGGTTGTATTGTGGTATTGAAATGCCGAAACAAAAACAGTCAACTGCGTCCTGTTTGAAACAGTATGTTTCAGGATTTGGCGGAAACAAATTCTCTACTGATGGATTGTATTGTTC
>CM060950.1:60150370-60185370 GCA_030765055.1 Mantis religiosa
TTCTGAAGCCAGATGAAACGTTTAAAAGGAGATAAAATAAGAGGAAGCAGTAATTTTTGAAAATGTTTCCAGTTGTGAAATATTTGTGAAAAGAACTATACATTGATGGATTAATATTTGTTTAATGCTTGTATTTTCTATGCTAAAGGCTTTTTTCACATCCACTTTAATGCTAAAGTAGATGTGAAACAAACAGAGAAGAAAGTTATTCAATAAACAAAACATGCCATAGCAACTGTAAGCAACAAGGCTAACTATCCACTAACTAGCTTAGGAGTACTGCATCTGATCTATTACCGAAAAAAATAGTATGCTCACGGTTTCGTTCAGTTTATTTCAGCATGGCGTTAAAAATTACAAATGTAATAAATAAAAAACAGGAAATAGAAGTTAAGCACTTTAATAACTGTTTTACGTAAACAAAATACCAGTTTAAAAGCTAGTGTCTTATATTTTAAGATATTTAATACCATTCTTTTGTTATATATTTTAACATAGTCCAGTTTCTACTGACACTTCATTAATACTATGTAGCTTAGTTTTCACTTTCATTTAAATAATGCACAATGTTTCACTTTTCCCTATCACTTCACTTTTCTTTGCTACGTAGTGCTGTAATAAAATAACGCGAGGGAGATTCTTCATCGGACGATTCATTTGCTTCGAAATCGAAAACAAGAAGTTTCAGATCTCTTGCAGTGGCACCTCTCACAGTATGTCTAAAGAGTCACCAGAAACTCACACGGAGAACAGCACTAGAAACGCACTCAGTAACTAATTTACTAAACCTTGTTTCACATAAGCTGGCTCCGTATCTCTTAATGGTCGCGTGACCTTATCACATTTCATTGGCTGCTGTTGTAGTATAGACTGTTGTGCGGTAAAAATTAGTTCGTTATTTATCATGGTGATATATATTTATAAGTTGGAAGAGAAATGTCAAATTTATATTCTCGTAACTGTTTGAATTAGATATATTACGCAACAGAGTTAATTTATCTGAAATGCATGTTAATTCTTAAACGAAGTAAAGAGGAGGTTCCTTTGCTCCCAACCCGTCTTTCACATGGCACGATAGCACGTGATTTAGCGGTAGTGATGACATATTCGTTTATACCACTTTTATCACTGACCTTGTTTTGAACTGGATTAGTCATATATCGCCATTCGAAGGTGTGTTGTGCCGAGTGCGAGAGCTAAATTATTTTATTGATCGTTTATTGCGTATGTACTTGTTATATGTATAATGGCTGAGTCTACTGCCAGTTTATCGCTGAAGCATCGCAAGGGAAAACCTTTACAAAGCGGCAAAAAAATTGTGGTGCATGCGTTTAATGCACTCACAAAGAAGAATCCGTCTTTGTCAGTGAGAGGAGTCGAACAGCCAGCTTAAAGGTGTGTTAGATGCGTAGGAACATCGCGACATGAAATTGAGAAAACAGGAAAACTTACCACTCCAGGGGCGATATTGCTGTGTGGCAAAGACGTTATTTAAGGAAAATCAGACTATACCGGGATACAAATCGCAAAATATACTACCTGGACGAGACTTGGGGAGTGAAGGACACTCGACAAGTATGGCGTAACACTTCTTTTACAACTGAAAGACAAGCAGTTTTGCAAGGTATGTGTGCTGGTTTTAAAAAATCCCAGTGGAAAAGGCCGAAGACCTTTCATTATAAACTTGTTTCAGTTTCATTGCTCATTCATTCAATTTCAACTTGCTCAGTTTCATTATAAACTTCATTATTTTTGCATGACTTCATATTCTTATTTGTATGATTTTATCTGTCTTCCTGGCAATTATTATGACGTTTACTGCAGTTTTAAATGTGACGGGAAGACATCACCTATGTCCTATGGCGCGAAAGATTTAGCCAATTATGATGAGGGGGAAGGTAGTTGCAAGCGGAGTGATACATGTCAGCGGGGCAAGGTTATATGAAAGGGAGATTAACTCACGTGCACACTGGCTTATGTAGCTTCCGTAAAATTCCAAAGAACATTCTAGAGTGTTCTGAAGGTTCGGGGAGCAGCAAATTCTAAACGTTCTCTTTATCTCTCCATACCACTTGTGGTATTTACACTGAGGGAAAAGGGATATCTCTTTCACAGAACTTTGTGGAATGTCTGAAGTGGGGAGAAGAGGAAATTCCAGAAAATTTTGGTTATTTGCTTAAAATACGAGGGCTATCCAGAAAAAAGATTACGTTTTCGTCTGTTTCCGCTAGGGGCGGGGCTAGCGCGGCCATCTTGGGGTCAGAGCGTTGCGCAGCTCAGTCGCCATCTAGCCGTGCTAGTGAGAGGTTCGTGCTGTGCTCCGTTCAGATACTGTGACGGTTTGAAATGTCTGCGTTAATTGAAAATCCCGCGAGCTGCGAGGTGCGTGCAGTAATAAGGTTTCTGACTGCAAAAAACTGTAAACCGATAGAAATCTATCGGCAGCTTTGTGAAGTGTATGGGGACAACATTATCACTGAAGGTGGAGTGCGTCTGTGGGTCATCAGATTTAAAAATGGCCGAACCAATGTTCACGACGAAGATGGAAGTGGGAGACCCAGCATAGTGACTGCCGAACTTGTCGAAAAAGTCGATGCTAAAGTCCGTGAAAATCGAAGGTTCACAATAACGGAACTTTCTTTGAGTTTTCCACAAATTTCGCGAAGTTTGTTGCACGAAATCATCAGCGAAAAGCTTGGTTACCACAAGTTTTGTGCAAGATGGATTCCAAAAATCTTGACAGAGGACCACAAAAATCAGCGAATGGCTGCAGCGTTGAACTTTTTGGACGTTTACCATAAGGATGGTGACTCTTTACTCGATCGCATCGTTACTGGTGACGAAACATGGGTGAAACACGTGAACTGTGAAACGAAATTGCAATCAATGCAGTGGGGAAGTTCTCCCCAAAAACCCAAGAAATGCATGCAAACAATGTTGGCAAGGAAGATGATGGCGACTGTTTTTTGGGACAGAAAAGGTGTGATTTTGGTGGACTTCCTGGAAAGAGGCACTACAATAAACTCTCAAAGGTATTGCCAAACTCTCCAAAAACTCAGAAGAGCCATTCAAAACAAGCGCAGAGGAATGTTGAGCTCTAAGATCTTGTTGTTTCACGACAACGCCCGGCCCCACACGGCAAATGTCACTCGTGAAGTTCTTGAATCTTTTAAGTGGGAGTTGTTTCCTCATCCGCCGTACAGTCCCGACCTGGCACCGAGCGACTTCCACCTATTCCCAGCAATGAAGAAGTGGCTGGCTATGCAGCGTTTTGATGACGACGCACAGCTGCAAGAAGAGGTAACGAAGTGGTTGAAGGCGCAGGCGGCCGAATTTTTCGACGAAGGAATTTCCAAGCTCGTACATCGCTACGATAAATGCCTTAATTTGAATGGTGACTATGTCGAAAAGTAGTATTTGAGTGTGGATTTCATCTGTATATAATAAAATTTGTTTCCTATACTTTGTTTACTTTTTATTCCAAAACGTAATCTACTTTCTGGATAGCCCTCGTACTTACGGTGTTTTCACCCGGCCAGATTGAAATTATCTCTTCCACAGACAGCCGGTGGCGGCAATTTCTACAGATAACGGAGGCCTATAGATGCATCAAAATAGATATGCTAATGCAGGAAATCTCTACAATATTTAGGTAGAGTCCATAAAATGAGCAAACAGAGTGAATTAAATCTATTTTTGAAGATAATCTCCAAGTCCTCCAGTCTCTAGATATTACTGTTGTAACTGCCATTTCAGCTCGACATGGTCAGGGCTTAACACGATCGCTCCATCCTCTGTCTTAGTCTACCCAATATATCATGGGCCGTGTGTAATAATGGGGGTGATGTGTGGTTTGAGGGTGTAAGCAAATGTCATGGTGAAACACTTTATGCTGCGGTTTGGTAGACACCAGCTTGCAAAAGCTCAATTTGTGGCAGGTCGAAGTGATCTCAGTCACCACTATCTGAAGCCGAGTGAGCTGGTGAGTGAGAAGTGAGTATGTGAATGAGTTTATGGGGTTTAAGGGTCCATATAGCTAGGTCATTTGGGCCCTATAACCGTTTGCAAAGCGTGGAATGCCATCCTCAGTTGCATACATTTAATTATTGCTTTATCAATGTATAATTATTATTATTATTATTATTATTATTATTATTATTATTATTATTATTATTATTATTATTATTATTATTATTATTATTATTATTATTATTATTATTATTATTATTATTATTATTATTATTATTATTATTATTATTATTATTATTATTATTATTATTATTATTATTATTATTATTATTATTATTATTATTATTATTATTATTATTATTATTATTATTATTATTATTATTATTATTATTATTATTATTATTATTATTATTATTATTATTATTA
The DNA here is from genome assembly GCA_030765055.1 of Mantis religiosa. Taxonomy (NCBI): domain Eukaryota; kingdom Metazoa; phylum Arthropoda; class Insecta; order Mantodea; family Mantidae; genus Mantis; species Mantis religiosa. The sequence goes on from CM060950.1 coordinate 60,154,766, forward strand.
TTATTATTATTATTATTATTATTATTATTATTATTATTATTATTATTATTATTATTATTATTATTATTATTATTATTATTATTATTATTATTATTATTATTATTATTATTATTATTATTATTATTATTATTATTATTATTATTATTATTATTATTATTATTATTATTATTATTATTATTATTATTATTATTATTATTATTATTATTATTATTATTATTATTATTATTATTATTATTATTATTATTATTATTATTATTATTATTATTATTATTATTATTATTATTATTATTATTATTATTATTATTATTATTATTATTATTATTATTATTATTATTATTATTATTATTATTATTATTATTATTATTATTATTATTATTATTATTATTATTATTATTATTATTATTATTATTATTATTATTATTATTATTATTATTATTATTATTATTATTATTATTATTATTATTATTATTATTATTATTATTATTATTATTATGATCAATATGATTATTATGATTAATATGATTATTATGATTATTATGATGATTATGATTATGATGATTATTATTATTATCATCATCATCATCATCATCACAACACACGTAGCTCCTACTATACCGCTCGCAAAAGTTGAAGGCATACGAACGCTGGGCAATGCACAAACGGAGCGCTGTTGCCAAGGGTAGTACGTGTACCGACAGAGGTTCCGTGTACATAAGAGCAGTTTTACCCGCCAGCAAAGGTTTTGGCTATTCTTCCCGTAATTATACAACACATTTAATATTCCTAAAACATTACGATCTTACCTTGACACACGTCACAGCAATGGAACAACAAGCATGGTCTCCAATTCAGTAATTCACTTTCCTACTTTGTGGTTCTTTCCCGGAGATTGAAGTTCAGGGAGGCTTTTTTTTTTTTTTTTTTTTTTTTTTTTTTTTTTTTTTTTGAACGAAGCTTTTTCACTACAAATTCGTGACACTGTGTGTACACTACCTACACCACAAGTTTCAAGAGTTAATTGCTGGGTTTTGGCATTCTGGTTTGGAGAGCTTCCTTAAAAACGTGTTCACATTAAATATAATTTTTCTGACCTGAAGAATGAATAACTTCTAGTTTGTTGTATGCACTGTTTATTTATGATGCAGATAAGTGTTACGAGGTAGGAATGGTATTGCTTTTCAGGCTTAACTGTCTTGAATGGATGGATTTTTGGTAACCATAACCACGTGAAGATAAAACGTGCGTCCTTCGCGTTGTGTTGCAAGTATCGCAGAGACATGATTTTTGTACGGTCAGGATCAGAAAATAAAACTCTGTCTTATTATAAGATTGGCATGCCATTTTCAAACATTTATCTAAGCGTAATTAATGAAGATGTTCTCAGTTCAGGCACGTGAGATGCGTGTATAGTCCCGCTGTTCGAACGTTTAGCATGGATTTATTTCAGATAACGCACTGATTACTCCACGTGGAGTAAACATACATCTTTCATTCGTGATTCCTGCGAATTCCATTGGCTGAAGTGATGCGTTCATTGGTACTTAGTACACTACCTGGAGGCGTGTCGGTACCCCTCACACTCTTACAAGGATAATCAGTGCATTATCTGAGAGGTGTGTATTACCAAAGATAAATCCATGTTAACCGTCTCAGCAGCGAGACATACCACATTCGGCAGCGCTGGTAGGAGGGGCAAGTTTAGGATTCGCTGGAGTTTGCAGTATGGCCCGCCTCCTTTGACTTTTGTGAAGATTATACCGCCACACGTAATCAAAGCTCAAGGTATTTGTCCCAGGTAATACCGTCCATAAAATGGCAGTCTGTTGTTTATAAATATGCTCGGGACATTTTTAGCAAAGACAACCAATTAGGCAGGGCACGCGTAGTTCCTCTATTGGCTGTATATGTACAAACGCAGTGCTATCTGTACTGGATGATACATCAATGTACAATTTGATTCTCGAATGAAAACAAATTTTTTGGTATTATACGAGCTTTGCAAAATGGAAAAGTACTGGAAATATTGGAAGGTGATGGCATGAATCAAAACTTCGAGTTTACGTGTATGCATGTTTTTGTTGCCGAGTTTTGAACACGTGATATAGACCTTGGTGGTACAGGATGACCAAATATGTCCCGGAAAATGCCACGTAAAGGAAGCAAACGTGCCAGGCAGAGCGTTTGCCTCTTGCCTCTTACGTAATAAGCCTGCGGCTATCCACCTGCAGGCAGTGCACAAGTTTACACAATCTGACCGCACGATGATGGCAGATTGCGTAACCAACGGCCATGGCTGCTAGGAAGGTCACGGAATGGGCGGGGACTAACAGTGGAGTGCGTTCCTTTTCCTCTACGCCAGGCCAGAATGCAGACACCAAATGTGCAGCAGGGTCATAAAGGTAACACAGACATGGCAGATTATCCCAAGGCTTTACAGTCAGCAGATACTTGAAGAATACTGTTCAACTGGAAGGTGTACTTAGTACACTGGCAGCCTTGGGCTCGGCTCGCTACAGCTAGGGAAATATATTTTATGCTCAATCTCTTTAAAATGTATGTATTAATATGTTGAAAACTTTCGTATGTACCTTCAGCTAAAATGTAAGAAAACATATTTGCATAAATTAAATCTCTAAGGAGATCTTATTTAATCTCTGCGTGATTAAGAAGCCTTAGGGATTCTTTTGCTCATCAAAACTTCTTTTTAATATTGAAGAGTTAGGATATGCCACTGCAACTTAGATTTGGCGATCGCCTTTTATTTGGCATGATTACACAAAAACATATCATCATATGCAGGATCTACCTGACTAAACTGAATTAACCTAGTTTCATCTGGATAATGATTGTGGACCTACAGAAATATTTTCGGAATTAATTGATATTTTGAACTACTTTCCTTTGCGTAAATTAGTAAGATACATTTATTATAAATGTTATGAGATGTTAATGAATACAAATTGTATTTAATATTACAGATAATTACAACCATTACACTTCAACTCCACTTCATACCAAGAACACCACTAGAGCCACTTCATACCGTGAGGAAACGGCTACGAACAGATAAAGGCGGTGATTCACCGATGTGACGTGAACTTCTTGTTGCGTTACTTGTGAACTATCATCAGGTTGCCAAGATTCAAGGCTGACAAGTTGCATACTATTTGGAAATGTAGTATTTGTTAATCTAATGTGCAGATAAAACGAAGAGAATAAAAATATATGTATTACTATTCATGTAAAACAAGTGAGTATGTAGCATAATGTGCAAACTGCTGATATAACACGCTTATTAACAAAGCAGGCAAAATGAAAGACAACACACAGGTTAATCGTTGAAAATGTAGTGATTAACACATATAAAGTGAGCATACTTTAAAGCAGCAGACTAGAAACCTGCATTTGCATTAAAATCCTGTCGTTTTGGATTTGGGTATTGCCTTGCCCCCAATTTGTTTCTCTTTCCCCTTGAAACGTTGACCATATGTACCTTTCGACCTCACATTCACTGAGTAAATACAACTAATGTGGAAGCTCGTAACTGTTGAGCACTCACAGCGCTTTCTTTATAAACTTTTACATGTTTATTTTCCTCTCACATAAATTTCAGAAGGTAATTGTCAGCCTAGGCCTACAGTCTTCATTGTTACTCTACAAATCACTCGTTCGTCCGCTTATTACATATGCCTGCCAAGTGTGGGAGGCCGCACACACATGTCATTTGCGTCGTCTTCAGGTTATACAGAATCGCTTCATGCGCATCGCTACCAACGCTCCATGGTTCATCCGTAATCAGCAGCTCCTTCACGAACTAGGACTGTTACCTCTTCACGACTACATTCGCAGGATCGCTCGTCGTTTCTTTTCCACGCTGTAAGAAGTTCCAGGAGCTGTGCATTATAACATCGGCGTCCGCACGCGCCAGCTCTAACGCTTGAAGAGGAGATTACCACAGGACCTGCTTCTAAGTGATACATCAGATTCGAGTGATTCTAGTGCTTGATGTCTGTCTTACATCTTCAATATTGACATAATTTCTCAGAGAGTATTATTGGAGTTCTAACTTAATGTATATAGGTGGCGGCCTGTTAGCCTACCCCTGAGTGTTATTGTTCTTATTGCACTGTTACCTTCTTTTCACATCTGTAAAGCACTGTACTGCTGATCGATCAATAAAAAATTATATATAAAAAAAGAAGGTAATTGTAATAAGTGAAGAGTCAAAATCAAACCAGAAGGGGGATTTGTATAATCACACTCTCGTAAAGTATACTTTATGGTACAAGTGTATTAAGGAACCTGTGATTTTCCAAAACCCAAAGCATTTTACTGAGACTTGTTAACTTCTACCAATATTTGTCCTATAGAGAAGTCTGTTGCAAGAAGTCTGACGCACAATAGACACACACACGCACACACGCACACACACACACGCACTCTCTCTCTCTCATACATTTGTTCCTTGAGTGTGCATTTTAAAACACAAATTTAAATTTAAACCTGAAACTTTCCTGGCGATGAATATTCCAGGTCTTCTTGGAAACAAGTCTGATCAAAAGACGATTAGAAACCGACGTTTCGGGAGTGTACATCTCTCCCATCATCAGTATCCCATAGCCAGTATCCAGTAATACATTTGTGGTTATAACATTAAAATATCTTGATAATGGGAGAAATGTACGCTCCCGAAACGTCGGTTTCTAATCGTCTTTTCATCTAGCTTGTTTCCCTAGTAGACCTAGAACTAATTTAAATTGTTTTACAAAATATTCTTTCTAGGATGCAGTTTTGGTTGTATTTAAACATGCGTATTTATTCATACCAAAACAAATATTCCTCATTAAACTAGAAAATAACTTTCCAGGGAAACAGACTTTCAATTGCTTTTTAACAATAATGTTTCATTATTCTGAGTTTGGACCTTTACAAAACATATATTAAGCTTGGTGAGTTTTTTTTGAGACAACACTCTCCCAATAATTATGTGTTGGCATTTAAACAAAGAATACAACAAATAGCCAAAACAAAATTATCATAAAGTTTCATAATGAACATATAAACTTCTACTTGCTTTATACATGAAATTAAAGAATATTTAGTGTATAATTACTTAATGTCATGTTCTATAAAAATAGTTTCTCAACATAGGCACTGATCCACTTAGTGCAGCCGAAGTGACATCAGTAATTACAGAAGTAAATGAAGCCTTCAGAATACATTCCTGGTGAATGCTGTAATGGTCCTTCTGGCTCCAATCATAAATCCAACCATTTTCACTTCCTTCAGGTGGTACTTCCCTTATAATAGGGGATGGTCGACTTATAAATGTTCTACTTTTCGTTGTTCTCCTCTTTATGCTTGTAGTGGAGCATATTTTCCTGAAACTCATAGCTAACGTTACCATGTAGTGAGGTAACGATTTCCGAAGTTTCGCCTTAATAACAAAAATTTAACAAAAATGTATTAACTGACATGGTAGTCTGCTCTTATTTTCAGTTAAAATACTGTAAACGGTTACTGTATATGTACACCCCATTTGTACATATCCCCTCCATTTGAAGCTGTTTGAATTGTCACTTAAGTCCCTGATTTTCATTCCGATATAAAATATTTACACGAAAACTTTCCTAGAGAATTGGGATTGATAAATAAAAAAGACTAAATTATACGTTTTTGAGGCAATTTTCAGCAATTAGTTGTGTTCATTATCTAACAGCTTGTGTTAAACGTTGCGACAGTCCCCACTCCTGAATTAATTATGCGCAGGAGCACTGAACAGCCTCTTTATTATTATTATTATTATTATTATTATTATTATTATTATTATTATTATTATTATTATTATTATTATTATTATTATTATTATTATTATTATTATTATTATTATTATTATTATTATTATTATTATTATTATTATTATTATTATTATTATTATTATTATTATTATTATTATTATTATTATTATTATTATTATTATTATTATTATTATTATTATTATTATTATTATTATTATTATTATTATTATTATTATTATTATTATTATTATTATTATTATTATTATTATTATTATTATTATTATTATTATTATTATTATTATTATTATTATGATTATTATTATTATTATGATTATTATTATTATTATTATTATTATTATTATTATTATTATTATTATTATTATTATTATTATTATTATTATTATTATTATTATTATTATTATTATTATTATTATTATTATTATTATTATTATTATTATTATTATTATTATTATTATTATTATTATTATTATTATTATTATTATTATTATTATTATTATTATTATTATTATTATTATTATTATTATTATTATTATTATTATTATTATTATTATTATTATTATTATTATTATTATTATTATTATTATTATTATTATTATTATTATTATTACTATTATTATTACTATTATTATTATTATTACTATTATTATTATTACTATTATTATTATTATTATTATTATTATTATTGTTATTATTATTATTGTTATTATTATTGTTATTATTATTATTATTATTATTATTATTATTATTATTATTATTATTATTATTATTATTATTATTATTATTATTATTATTATTATTATTATTATTATTATTATTATTATTATTATTATTATTATTATTATTATTATTATTATTATTATTATTATTATTATTATTATTATTATTATTATTATTATTATTATTATTATTATTATTATTATTATTATTATTATTATTATTATTATTATTATTATTATTATTATTATTATTATTATTTACAGCCTTTGATTGCAATGGTCCTATCGGTGTCCATTCTTCTTTAGAACATATCGCGATGAAGTTCTCTCACAGATGTTGTGTTGGTGGTATTTTTGATTTCCTTCTTTTAATCAGTAGATATCGCACACATTCGCACTATCATTCATACTTCCAGACTATGGGGAAGATAGGGAATCATCTTGGTTGGAGAAAACTCCTCACCCCCAGCCGGGAATCGAATCCAGGATCCCTCGCAAGGTAGGTAGATGCTCTACCGATTGAGCTACGGGGCTAACCAAAAGCCTCTTTCATAATAACACAAGTGGCTGTTGGTGTACGACCTGCTGCAAGTGTGATAAGCACAACGAGTTCCGATATAATCTCTATCTTTCAGAATGATCCGTTGTAAACATATGGCCGTTAAGGCAGAGGAGTTAAAATAACACATATTGTGCTATAATTAAAAGACATAAATCCATTTCCCTAAGTAAGAAGCATAATTTGCAGAAAGTTGTGAAGTAATTAACTATATCCAAAAACAAAAACATGGGTTTTTTTGGGGGGTTTAAGGGTGAAAATTGAAATATCTTAAGCTTTTGTTAGATTTGTTTCAAATTTATACCATTTATTTTTGTGATCGATCAAGACTACAATAATACCAAGTTTCAGCTTTCTAGTTTCGACATTTTTCTGAGGAATTAACAGTTTATATCTAAATTACAGGCGATTTTCAAAATATCCCACTTAGTGTAATTTTAAAAATTAATGCTTGGGGTATAAGTTTCTGCACCCATTTTAACCTATTAATGACCTGTACCTATGATCAACGAAAGGAAAAAATAATCATACCTATTTAACAATTTTTATTTTCTTAAGCGTTTTCAGTAAGAAGTAAGCATTATAATCCTTTTCAATTCAAATAACAAAACACAACAAATGTAAATGAGTACACTTAATATGCAGTTGCCCTTAAAGGCATGTTTAGAATTTCGTACAGAGTAATAGAAAACTGCATCTTGTGGAACATTTTTAAGTTACGAAAATGTAGAAAATATGGAATGTGAGAAATCTGCTGTTAAAGTGACGTAATAGCAGCTACGATACAAGTGTAATTTTGTTGTTGTTGTTGTTGTTGTTGTTGTTGTTGTAATTTACGTCCTCCAACGTTAAGTCATATCGGACAATGAATGGAACGGGTGAAGTGAAATTAAGAATAAATAGTGAAATTAAGATTGTTGCAATGAACTTCTGAATTTATCCTTCCAACAATCGTTTCTATTAAGAAGACCCATCTGTGCAAATTGGCCCAAAACTTACAACAATCTCAAATTTATTTTTTGTCTTAAATTTAATATAGGCATACTCCAATAATATAAAGTGTTTTTTCTTGTGGCACTACAGAAAACGTGACATGACTATTTAAATAACCTTACACTTGTATCGCCCGCCTCGGTAGCGTGGTGGTAGCATGTCTTCCTCACGTTCAAGAGATCCCGAGTTCGAACCTCGGTCAGGGCGAGTTATCTGGATAAAGTATTTTCCGGGGTTTTCCCTTATCCTCAAAGACGAATGTCAGGTAACTCTAAGCTCCATGGACCCCGGGCTCATTTGAGCATCATTTCACCCAATTCATTCACCGTACGATATGACTTAACGTTGGAGGACGTAAATTACAAAAAAAAGGGGGGGGGAAAGATGTTCTGCTTTAAAGTGTTGCTTCTTACAGCGGTTAAGGTTCATATTAAAGTGCTTTGACAGAGCTTGTTATAGGAACGTCATTGTTTAACATTCGCAAATCATTGCGCGTGGTTTAAGTAATACAAACAAGTATTCAAAATAAATAATTTGCTAAAGGTCATATAGGAAAATTGCTGAGCCATACATATATTTTTGATACCTCTACAAGAAAGAGATTCGTAGAAACGGCAACTATAACTAGACTTCGTTTTACTTTATAAAACATTACCTTGTGGAAAAGTTTGGGAAAAGAGTTTTAAAGCTTAGCGCTTACACGGAAAAAATAAGGATTCTCTAACTTTCCACTGTTGTTGCACTGAGGATTACATTTAAATAAAACACGCTCCCAGCAACCTTTATAAGTATTAAGTATAGATATATACATACACAAGAGAATAATTCAGAAAGTAAAGAGTGTTTGTGCATTCTCACTGCGGATATCTCTCTCGAGCTTTTATCCAAGATGTAATGGTTTCCTCGACATCTTTTTTCACTGTTCTGTGAGTGTCATTCGAAACAAGTCGTGATTATTAACTCTGTGCTTGTTTAATATTAACTGTGTGATAAAAGGTCTCGCCCACTGACCGATGAGAGATGTTATTCGATTACCGAATGGTGTACATTAAAACCAAACCTACAGAAATTTACTGCCAACAAAATTAAGTGTATACCGAGCGAGATGGCTCCACGGTAACGTGTTGGGCTCTTAATCGGGAAGTGCAGGGTATGATTTTTCTGCACCGCCCTCATTACCTCTGGAGTTCGTGGCTTTTCCTGGTCAGTAGGTAAATGCTGAGGTGGTTTTTCATTTACCACGATTTCCTATCTTTCATGCGCCTCTAAATCCAGCCTCTTCTTTTGCTTTTAAGTTTTATGGCTTGATGCGGTGCCGGACAGATGGTGCGGCTGCTTGCACAAAGGAAGAAATACTTTACGTTGAGATTAGAGGACTAACTAATTGAATTGCCCTCACTCATTGCTCTCTCTGGTGTATTCAGTGGTGGAACAGACCTGTTAAAAACTTCTGCAGACATTGTGGTCGACCTGTTTGCAACCTGTAGCCTCCTTCATGGCACCTGCACTTCATAACCTTTTACACGGGAGTGATTGCCGCAACAGATATCAAGTAGGCCACAGTGCACAAGGTGTCCTCCTTTTCTGTATGTACTATATTCTATTCCATAAAGGAAATTTGCAGTGATGGAGTAAAGAACGAAAGAAGTGTGAAAATGCAATTTTCAACAATGGACGAATAAATGAAACTCGATTCGGACGGAGATGTTTTTAAGAATCAAGTGAAGAACAAAAGGTGTGCAAGACAGACGCACCAACTGTGAAGTGTGTCAGATGTCTCTCTCTCTCTCTCAAATATTTTGATTGGTGAAATAGCGTCCAAATATAGCTACACATACCTTGGGTAATATAATGCTATAACCTCTTTCACTGTTGATTTCCGATGCTTGAGGTTTTACGACGCATACTGAATTCACATGTTAGGTGTCAACGATATTTATGCTCGTTACTATTTCTAAAGTAATTAACTCTCTGCATGTACATAACCTCCATTACTACTGATGGGTGATGTCGTAAAGTGATTTCAAATGTTGTATATCATCTATGATGTTTCTAATTATACCACAGTAGGTTGAGCCAGTAAGCATTTCTACAACCATCAAAACTCATGATAGCTGACGTTTTCTGTTGAAGATATTTTGTGATTATATCATTGTTAAACCAATAAGCAGCTTTATGACCACAAACACTAATGTTATATGGTGTTCTCTGTCGAAGATATTTGGGGTTATATTACTGTCACGGCAACAGGCATAAAAGTTTCGGCACAAATAAGAAAACAGTCCGCAGATAAAGATTCATGGTAATAACAAGCCTTGCTAAGCAGTTAATGATAGCGCGGCTATTGTAAACAAGCGCCGGCAAGCAAAGATAACTGAGGTAAATGACTTGCCGGCATAGATTAAGTTACGCTTCTGGAATGTGATAGCATATTTGGTTTCTTTATTCTTCCGGAAATTTCTGGACTGATAGAGATTGTTCGGGTTCTGGTTTATTTTAGAACAATCTAGAATTACGAATTAGGTATTTAAGGACGTGACGTCTCGCAAAGTAAGTAAGCAGAGTTAGTTGTGAAACAGTGTTGTGAAATGAGAGACAGCCAGCTGTGTAACGAGAGCTAATGATGTAATCTGCTGTCACTGTTTGTTATTGTGATCGACCTTGGAAGATTGTTTTGTATTGGTGATGTAATGTTGTTACGTGAGAACTGAACAGTGTATCTCTACGGAAATAAAGAACATTTAAAATTTCGGCAAATTGGACTTTTAATTCTACGAACCCACAAAGTCACATTACTGTTAAACCAATAAACAGTTTTACAACCTCAAACTTTGATGGTGAATTATGCTTGCAGGCTGAGTCGCTCAGAATCTATTGGTCCTCCTCTTACATATCATCATTGCTGATAGTTATCGCTCACTCTACCATTTAATTTGAATATTATATGTGACATTTCAGTGGTGGTAGAAAGACATAACCCATGGCATAACAGTTCAAAGTGGGCCTGAGCGTGCAAACCCGACTGCCAGAGTCACGCCTATATACGCAACGCAGAGGTGGGCAATCATCCAACCCATACTGGTAGGAGTTGTCAGTTGTATTTGCTTACGCTTTCAGGGCCGGCTTTAATCCAATAAAATGTATTTCCCGGGCTTGTGGGCCGTGGTCCAAAGGATAAAACTTCTCCTGACGTTTCGCTCATAACTCCGACGAACATCTTCAGAGGATGATTCTAGCTCCGTACTTGCTGGAAATTCCAGCTGGAAATTCATCCTTTCGACCACAGCCACAAGCCCGGGAAATACATTTTATTGGACGAGTTGTCAGCATCTCTCAACCGGTAAGTTGGCTTTCAAGACAAGGGTTCTCTACCTAGCTTAGCTCCTCAGTATTCTCACTATGCTGATTGGGCACCCATACTATACCCGGGACTTAAAATCCGCAACACTCAGGGGTGGGATCGATCCAGGGCGCAAGGAACCAAAGCACAACGCTCTAGCACACTACGCTACGTCCCAGTACTCCATGGTAGTATATTACACTACTTTTTGAACAAGACGAAAAAGTACTCATTGAAACAAACATTAGTTTTGACGAAATAATTACTCCCAATTTAACATCCATAGTGAATAATAAGTAATAGGGCTTTTAATTTTAAATTTCGAATTTACAACTAACGCACAATTGAAATGAAAATATTGCTACAAACTGTATATGCAAATTAATAATAACTAGGGCCAGGAAGTTGTTGACCTAAAAATTATCTAAAAATGAGCTATAAAATGCCCTTAAAATATAAAAAAGTGTACATAAGATGTAAAAAAATGACCTAACAGAAATTAACAATTTCTTTCATAATAATAAATTGATAACTGTCACAAACAAATAATGAATATATGGTTCGAATAACCACATTTTAAAATTAACTTTCTTAGTAAATGATGCAATTATTGTTACTAAATAATAAATAAATTCAAAATTATCATGCCATTGTCAATTTTATAAAATATGAAAAAATAAGCTAGAGTACCCATTAGCCAAAACATATCTTACTCAGCGTTGCAGTACATCATCATGTTCATATTCAAGTTATCAAAATTAAAGGAACGGCGGTTGTCAGGTAAAACTGTTTTATACTTTGAGAAACTTCTCTCCACTTCCACGTTATAGGTGCATATTTAAAAATACTATGTCACTGCCTGTTAAAACCTGTTCAAAAATATCAGTTCTGAAGTTTTCTCCTGATCATATTGCCAATCTACAAACTGTTTGTTATCCTTTATTTTTTTCCAACACAAATTTTGGTTTCTGTCTACTTTTGTCCCCAGTCTCACCTTTTACATTTTGTATCCTCTATTCCGCAATCCTCACTAACTAAATCGACTTATCCAATGTCATGCCACTTTCTTCAAGGCGGGATATGGTATCCGTAAAAAAAATGCGAAATTTGGTTTAATGAAAGCTAATTTACCCTGGAATTGTGTATCAAAAAACAGATCCTGTGCGCTCTCAATTGCCTTAGAACCGACCCTAGCTAAACTATTCACCACTTCTCTCACTATTTTAAAATTGTCACAGTGCAATTAAACATGTACCCCAGCATGGTACCGGGGGCAAAGCTATATTAGGGGCTTTACCTTTGAAATATGTATTTCGGGTTGGCGCTTTCGAAAATATTTCTTTACTGTGGAAATTAGTGTTACTATTTCTGGAAATGTTGACGTGACCTGTTCCGCAATTCGATGAAAAGCATGGACCAAACACGTCAAATGCACAATCTTACTGTAAAATTATTGGATCGATTTTGCCACCTTTACCATATTAGGAAGAGGAACACGTTGTCATGCTGTATTCCACTAGGCCACAATAAACAATGGATTTATCGAACAGTTTGCATATCTGACAGTGGTTAACAGCTTCCATAACCTCTGAGGCTAGAAGAAACATTTATCCGGCACTAGTAGCTTCTAGCGTACCATTGGCCACATAACGCTCCTCTGAATCGGTTGACACTTTTTTTCCCATTCACCCATTCACGTATTCGGTTTAACGTGTCTTCATAACATTTTTGTGGAAAACTTTTACGCAAAGTAATTACTTTATTTTCCTAGCGGAATATTTGCACTAACAAACACTTCACATAATTCTTTATAAAAGGAAGATGACTTGCTACTTGACGTCGAAGCCGTTTATTTTAACAGTAACTGAGACTTTTGTCCATTTTTATTCTCATTTTGAAGAGCTCACAAGTGGTTTTTCTGTGGATGCAATCCACATGTATTGCATGATGTAATGGGCGATTTCTCGAATTGATGTGTCACATATTCGCCAGCACTGTTATGACGCTGACCTGTGTTAATTACATGTTTACCACACTTATAAACTTACTATTTCGTATAAAATATATAAATGAACTTTTAATCACAGATTATTTTAAAATTCCACAAAAAGCCCATGGATCAAGGTCAGGTCCGCCACGGAAATCAAATCCGGGCCTGCCGAATGCGGGCTACAGATGAAAATGCCCTATAAATTCGTGAAAAAGAAAGAAAATGGCCGGAAAATGCATTTAAATGTTAAACAAATGACTTTGTTATCAAAATGTGCAAAAAATGCATTTTGATGGCCTATAAAAACAATATATATATCTAACGTATTTGTTCCATAATGCACTTAATTTCCAATAAGCATCGTCTATGTATACTCAGAAAAAAGATTACTTTTCATCAAAATACTTGCCCTAATAAAAACATTGTTTCATTTTTTCAACAAACAGTAAATTGCGAGCAATGAGCCTGTAATCACTTCTGTTCACAAAATCCATAGGATTGTGTGTATCATGAATGTTAACGCCTGGCAGATGAATGAATATCATAATGGGCCTTGGACCACCAAACGTATGGTGGTGTGAGATATATCAAGTGTGTTGGCTTGAAGCAATATTTTTTTTCCTTTTTCGTTGATACTCGTTTAAAATTATTATTTATGAAGAGAGCTAGGAGCGTTCTTCAGTATGTGTAAAATACAAACCTCAAAATCCAAAAACTCATTTGAAATTTTCTCCAATAATAGTTGAATGTAACAGAATGTTTCAAAGTCATAAGCTCTGCACTCACCCTTTCTTTTCCCAACTTGAATTCACTTTAATGCGGGTATAATCACTGTTTTATGTGCATTATTATTCTTTTTATTAAGTTACATTATTTTTATTATAATATTGTAATTAGTTACACATTTTTACAACAAATACAAGCCAATTAAATCTTATTCATTGACGGCATCCACCTTTTGTTAGTTATAGATTATAATTAATAAGTAATAGCAATCTTTTATGCTCTTTACTGTTTTTGCCACACCGTTCACATCAGGAGGATGCAGAACAATATCTTTTGCTTTTCATATTCGAACTTTTGGATGAGCATACACTTTCCATTTGGTTACTATGTTATCACATCCTATATACTCGGGCTCACCAGTTGTTAATAAATCTTCTTTATTAGCCGATTGATCATTCTCCGTATCATGGTCACTATTCCCTGCAATTTGCACATGTGAATCTTTCTGGTCATCGGTGAAGGCTTTATTCATTTCGGAAAGTTCAGGAAGTGGTTCATCTTCTTCAAAACTTCGTCTACCCAATGACGGATTTGTGTCACATTCACAAAACTGGTGCACTTTCTACTTATTTTTCGCAATATTACTTTACAGGACACCTCAAATGCACTTTCTGGTTTTATATAGAAGACCGAAAGCACCCAATACAGGTGGTCGCGAGTGAGCGCAACGCTGATGGACAGCACACGCCTGAAACAATTATTTAATAACAAACAACCAGATGTTAGATACTTATTGAAGTTCTTTACCGCGCAATCTAGACAGTTCGATAGAAAGTTAACATGAATCAGTATTACCAACTGCGATTCTTTCTCCTGTTATCATATTTTAAAAGTAGAAGTAAGCGCCGCGCTCACTCCGTGACCAACGACGGGCTAATCATGCGTTCTACACACCTCTTAACATTCGCCACTCTTAATATGGATGAAAATGTTTATAGTGCATCCGCCCCTCCCCCACACACATACACAAACAGAATGTTTTTATCACTTAAGGGAAAACTATTCCAGTGTGACTACTCCTTCAGTCACTCAACCAGAGAGCTGCTTTCACCCGCAGCTCCATTTAATTTCGCATCAGAGGACGTTTAGGGACATCAGACCTTCTTCACAATGGACGTTCTGGTCACGCTATGTCATCAGTTGCCCTTTACCTTTCTCCATGCAGCCCGTTACCTACACCTTGACAGTCATCTCGTGTTGGAAAGTGGCGCACAAGCTTGTAACAATAAGAGGGAATTGCGTTGTGAAACATTCTAGGATACCCTTCTATTGTCATCTAACCAATCAGTACAAGAACCTTATTATTATAATATCCTCCATTTTTAAAAGAAACTGCAGACTACGTTAGAATTCTATTGTTTTTTAGATAGGTTTGTAAGCTGTGTACTCCATCTTTTAGAAAAGTATTATAAGGAAATACAAAAACAAAACGCAATAGCTCCGAGTTGAATCCCTTTTCATTAGATAAACAAATAATTTCTGTTTGTATTTTGTAGCTATTGTGACTTCGTCGGTTTTCACTTCATTGATGTGATCTAGTTAAATGTTCACTGTCACTTGAGTTAGTTCTCACTGCCACTTCCCTAAATTTTCACTCTCACGTCATAAATTTCATCCAGTTCAATGCTCACCCTCACTTCACTGTGTTATCACTTATCAGCCAATTCCCTAATATAGTGTAGTTGAATTTTCACTGTCACTTCATTTGGTTCTCGCTGTCAGTTCACTAAAATGATGTAGTTTAATTTCCACCCTCATTTCTCAATCGCTTCAGTGATGTGATTTGGTTCAACTTTCACTTAGCCAGTTATGACTATCAGTTCATCAAGTTCTCACGGTCACATCTAATTTGATCAATTCGATTTTCACTCGCACATCACTAAACTCTAAATAACTTCGCTAACGTGATCTACTTCAATTTTCACTCTTATTTCAGCAAGTTCTCGGTCAGCTCACTGACGTGATCTTGTTCAATTTTCATGTGAGTTAGTTCTGAGTTTTACTGCATCATCTATCTTAGTTTTCACTGTCACGTCGCTAACGTGATTCAGTTGTCACTGTTACTTCATTTATTTTTCAGTGTCACTTCACTGATTTTCACTGCCATTTCACTAATTCCCTACTGCCACTTCATTAATATGTTCTAGTTCAACTTCGTTGTTGAAGTAAAATAACAGAAAACTGTAAAAGAATCAGTGAATAAAAAGGTTTGTGGCATTTCTGAGCTAAGCTTGATTAGGTAGCGTTAGGTAGCGTTTGTAATTGGTTGTGATTAAGAAAATGCGCAAGTTTGGAGCTTATTCGTTTAAAGATATTATACTGACAAATAAATCACACTGCATATATACGAAATGTCAGCGATTTATTTCTTCTTTTGGAATTCTTTATTACATCAATTGCATCTTTACAGTTTCGTTTTCGGAGAACATATAAGGACTTTGAATAATTCATTCTCTAAGTATTAATTGCCACACCAACCTCAACTCCATTCACGGCATGCTCATTCTCTACATTGCCAATTCTGCATGTACGTGAACCATATAAACAAAATTGTCGATCGCATCGATTGATTCCTAAGTCAAAGACTACCTCGTTACGTTTTGCTCTATAGTAGTTGCTACACGTGACTAATTACTGTTAGGTGATTATTTATACATCAGGGTAATTAACCTGAAGTTATTGAACTCGGTTCCATTGGGTCAATAGCTGTAATTGATTGCTCTACAGAACGAGATGGCTCTACAGTAAAGAACGAGGTTCCCATTTGGAGGATCTTGGATTCAATTCTTGGATTCGGCCACTCTGAGCACGATCCTTTCCTAGTTTTTCCACGTTGACAAGAGAAAACTGTTGCTTTTACTCTCAAACGAGCATTCTCTTTTCGCTCATTTCCCATAATTTCTTTCCTCCTTTCATATTTCAGGTGGGCTTGTGAACTGTAGTGTTGGACAGATGTCACAGATGCTCATGTTGAAAGTTATTCTCGAACCTGGCTAATGGAGGCCTTTTCTGAGCCATCGCAGATGGGTCGAGTTTCTCTCGGGTCCACCTTCTCTGAGCAGACCACCCATGTGATTGTGTCATCAAGATGGAATCATTAGGGCAACTCTGCGTATCTCTGTCAGCCAATCTCGCTGCGGCCTATAGCATTCTGCTCTTTTTTATAACCTAATCCATTCCCCAGGGGCTCGTTAGCGTTGGGTCGAAGTGTGAGGTGCCCACTCGCTTCAAGCTTTTAGACCAATGCTTTGATTCAACTCACTTTTTAGATCGTAAACAGTTTTGCCCCGTGATACCTCTGATTAATTACTTCCAGATGATTATTTTCGCACCATAGGTAATTAAATCAAAATTGAGTGGGATGGCTCAGGCGGTTTCACGTGTGGCCCGCATTCGAGAGGTCCGGGTTCGATTCCCGTGGCCAACTACCTAATCCATGGGTCTTTTCGGGTGTATTCCCGGGTCGCTAGGCAATTGCTGGGTAGGTTAATTACAACCCCCAAATTTCCTGTCCCTCCACTTCATCTCCATTATGATTTCATATCATCTCTCATCTAGTGGTATCTATCAGGGTAGAAATGTCGGCGGGAATTTCGACGGTGCATGGCAGGATGATATGCTCTGAGTGAACCACTTCCTCCACTGGTAGGTCGGTTGTCGGTCTCGGACCCAACTGCTGGGACCGTCTCCGAACCACAGAACCGGGAAATGTCCATTGTCCTGGCCTGCCGGGTGAGGTTGACATCTAAGTAAAATGTAGGGACGCTGCCCTCTGTACTGTAGTGACTTCTTGGGACGGCGACCATCTGTCTCCTCTCGCCTCATCTTCCCTCCCGGGAATTCACCACTTAGAGGCATAAAGTACAATAGACCAAGACTGGTCGCAGTGCCAAATCCCCTCCGAAAAAACAGTCAAAGTTAATGAAATTGACCCCAATGAACCAATGGCTGTAATTGTATAATGAACCTCTTTACAAATCTGGTGGACCTGTATTCAATATTCGTTCAAGTGTATAAGGACAATGTAAATGCGTTCATACATAACATGGTATATCCATTATTACATTTGATTTAAGAAGTAACTCAGTTTAGTTTTTGTCGGGAAGTACTTCAAAGAACCCGACTTAACTTGTATTACGTAGTTCACTCGTGGTTTATCTAGCAGTGTAGGTGGTGGTGAGTAGCTCCAAAGCATTGTTTTGACACAACGGTTTTCAACACCCTAGCTTGTGTTTCTTGGACTCGGTTCCCGGAAAATAGGGCATTCAAAAACTTCGCATTCTTAGTGCTCAGAAAGAAAAATGTGCAACAAAACCTCATGAAATATTTGTTGCCAAGAAGAGGCCAACTCCAAGAAGAGAGATCAAATACGTTCGTTCTCTTTGGGATCGTTGTATGTATCTTACTTTCTGTAAACAAATATCTACAGGTCCAATAAAAGTTTGTCAGGAAGTTAAGTAGTGATGATTTTTTTTAAAAAAAAGAGCAAATTTAACATAACAGTGTTAAATTTAATTTTTAAGAATTAGCTACCACAAACCTTGTAAAACTAAGTACCACTTTGTATATACATATAGATATAAAATACGGTTGCAGTGATGATGATAACAACAGCAATAATAATAATAATAATAATAATAATAATAATAATAATAATAATAATAATAATAATAATAATAATAATAATAATAATAATAATAATAATAATAATAATAATAATAATAATAATAATAATAATAATAATAATAATAATAATAATAATAATAATAATAATAATAATAATAATAATAATAATAATAATAATAATAATAATAATAATAATAATAATAATAATAATAATAATAATAATAATAATAATAATAATAATAATAATAATAATAATAATAATAATAATAATAATAATAATAATAATAATAATAATAATAATAATAATAATAATAATAATAATAATAATAATAATAATAATAAACAGAGTTATCAGAGAAATATAGAGAACCGTAACTATAGAAGAAGTTTGATTTTCTTGAAACAGAGATCGTGTGAAATGCTATTCATTTTGATTTTTGTAAATGACTTTTTATAAGTCTGTATAGCATGTTCCATTAGGTGTATGTGCTGTAAATAAATAAGATGCTATGAATGGTGTCACCTCTCTTCCGGGTAACGTTATTCAAATATAAAACGATGCGCGGTCCAGCCTCAGTTTAGAGCTAGAGTTTTCCCTCGGGGTCTGCGTGAGTATATTAGGAGTAAGGATGACACTAATGACACTGGAATCCAAGTATAAGATTCGTTTAATGACTGCTTTTTCTTTTTAATTAAGTAAATTGCGAAGTTGCCGACCAAAGGAAACCAATCTATATTAGTGTCCGGAGTTACCGTCTATGAAACGCGGATTATGCGATAACACTTAATTCGTGATTTACGCAGGGACAAATATGTTCCTTCTCGGGTCATATCTGTCCTTTTGGACAGTCAGTCCAGCTGTGTTTCCCTTCAAGGAACTTGTGCCATTCACGCCAGAATTCCCTTACCCAAGTCGATGTTTTGTTACATGTGAAACTTTGTGTCCTTTGTTACGGTCATCAGTTACTAGAGAGGGGTCTAAGAAAGTTAGTTTACCCTAGTGTCGACCGAGTGTACCACCTGCGATGATAGCTTTCCCTCCAGTGAACTGCTAACCCAACAAACATACTGTTTTACATTTAACAAATATACCTCATGTTCCTATCTAATATACTGAATTTCTAATTTCGGTATCAATGTTGTTTGCAAAAGTTGTGGGTATATGCTAAAGGACTGTTCAGTTTGAAGTAAACTACAGCTGTAATAGATACCATGGGAAAAATGTCAGCATGTTATATCCGTGTGCCTTCAGAAAAATTATTGTATGTCTACTGTTGTTTACCACAATTCTGATTTCTTGCATAGTGTCAGGTAATTTCGTAAAGCAATAGCTGTTTATAAACAGCTTGAAAGTTTCCTATATTTAACACATTTTTAGAGCGTTTACCATTGAACATTAGAGATGAAAGTAGCACTTTGAGATATAAAGAATGTCTCTAAAGTTACCACCCATTTCAGTGAAGGAACACAGTGATTGAAGAATCACTATTATTTTGAAGTGTTATACATATTCCAGTGTCCTTCTACATGACCTCTATCTAGCTCAAAACACATACACCATCTTTCAGTAGTAGAACGGAATGTAGACTGTAACATGTCAACCATAATTCGACCTGCTGCTTCCCTGATACGATTCCGTAACTCAGGCAGAACATTCACTTTGCTAGTGTACACTTTAGATTTGATGTACCTCCGTGCAAAAAAGTCTAAAGAAATAAGGTCCGATGAACGGAAAGCCAACAGCCGAGGCGAACCTCTGCCTATCCATCTCCATGGAATGGTTCTATTCAGGTAATCACGGACGATGTTTGCAAAATGTGGAAGCGCACAATCTTGCTGGGACCCAACTGTATCCAGTATGCCATCCTCTTGAAGCTTTGGTTCAAGGAACAGTTCTAACATGTTGAGGTAGATGTTACCAGTTATTGACCTTTCATCAAAGAAATATCGGTCATACAGTTTTGCGTTTGTCATATCCAACCAAAAGTTGACTTTCGGTGTATCACATTCCCACTCCGATACTTCACGTGGTTCTTCATATGCCCATATTTGGCTGTTGTATCTTTGCACTTTCCCACAAACTTGGAAAGTGGCTTCATCGGAGAATAAAATGTTGTCCATTAAATTCTCATTATCTACACATTCCAGGAGGTTATAACACATTACCCGACGACAGGCGAAATTCTCGTCCTCAAGATGGTGCAGAACTTGAATGTGTAGTAAGAAACGTAGAATTTTCCACACTGTGTTGCGAGGGACATTCAATTCCTTACTGAGGCGTCGAATTGATGCCTTCGGACTCCTATCACTGGCAATTTGAACCTGCTGCACTGTTTCTGTTAAGACGTGTGGTCACCCAGGACGTGTCACATCACACACACTGCCGGTACGCTTAAATTTGTTCACAGGCAGACGAATGTGTGCCCTTGCTGGGGCTGGTTTGTGGAATTTACGGTAAATTCCGCTCTGACATCTTCATATGACAATCCGCATACCCGTGCACAAACATCTTGCACTAAGATACCAGTATCTGAAAAGAAAAGAAACAAAATATTGCGTTTTCATTGAAATGGATAGTGACTTTAGAGACAGCCTGTATATATTTTTGTAATTTACGTCCTCCAACGTTGTCATATTAGGCGATGAATGAAATTGGAGAAATGATGCTAAAATGAGTCCGGGGTCCATGGAGCTTAGAGCTACCCGACATTCGCCTATAAGGATAAGGGAAAACCGTGGAAAAAACCTTATCCAGGTAACTCACCCTTACGGAGATTCGAACTCGGGAACGTCAGGCAGACACGCTACCATCTACGCTACCGAGGCGGGCGCACTTTGAGATAGGTAGGTGTGCTGAGTATACAGGTGTTGTTTGATACAACAAAAGTTCTAATATACCTATAATACGGCTCTAATGTAATTCCCAATAGCTATCATAGGAATGTAGCTCGGGCCTATTTCACATGCACTGGATGCCTCGGGACAGATACTGAACAAAAAGTTGGGTGGCTTACTACCTGGTCACTTGAGTACTATTGTTGTGCGCTACAGGAAACTCAAAAATGGTGATAAAAATAACATCCACCCGGCTTATTTGGAGGTGGTATGAGAATTTGAGGCAAAAGCTCCTCCTACAGCATTTCCATATAGAGGGTGCTTCTGTCGTCCGTAATGACCGATCTGATGCAGTCAGCCGCCCATTATACCACTATTGCTACGGTTGATGTAAACAGAACATCAGCCGTTGAATCTTCATGACTACAAACTATTCTTACAAACTTTCCTATCTACTTCTTTTTAAAACATAACTAATTAACAATGAATATCACGCAAATGGTTAACTACATACAACATTTTATCTTATATAACAATATCCACATTTTATTATGCACTAAGATTTATCAACCGAGCGGAATGGCTCAGGCGGTTTCGTCTGTGGCTAGAATTCGTGAGGCACGACTTCGATTCCCGTGGCCAACCTACCTGACCCATGGCTTTTTCGAAGGTTTTCCTGAGTTGCCACGTGAATGCTGGGTAGGTTAATTAAATACCCCAAATTTCCTGTCCATTCATTTCATCTTCCTTATCATTTCACACCATCTCTCCTATGATGGTCTACTTCAGAGCAGAAGTGTCGGCGGGTATCTCGGTGCAGTCGTGAGTCCTTGGGTCGGCCGCCCACCGTCTCCTTTTGCCTCGTCCTTCTGCCGGGGATACCCCATTTGTGGCCTAGGTACAATAAACCACAGGTTTCTGTGCCGAATCCCCTCCGTAAAAAGCCTAATCCTAAGGATTAACAGCTGAAAAAAGAAATTTACATTTTATTTACTGAAAAATATTGTGACTATGTGGGTTCGTAGAATTAAAAGGCCGAGTTGCAGAAATTAAAAATCTCCTTTATTTCCGTAGAGATACACTGTTCAATTCTCACGTAACAACATTACATCACATAATAACACAATCTTCCAAGGTCGATGACAGTAACAAACCGTGACAGCTGATTACATTAGCTCTCGTTAAAACAACACAACTGTCTTTTCAACAACAACACTCTCAGCTGTTCTCTGCTTACTCTGTTTACCACTGTTTTACAACAACTAACTTTGCGAGCCGTCACGTCCTTAAATACCTAATTCGTAACTCTAGATTGTTCTACAATAAGTCAGAACCCGAACAATCTCTATCAGTCCAGAAATTTCCGGAAGAATAAAGAAACCAAATATTCTATCACATTCCAGAAGCGTAACTTAATCTGTGCCGGCGAGTCCTTTACCTCAGTTATCGTGCTTGCGGGCGCTTGTTTATAATAGCCGCGCTATCATTAACTGTTTAGCAAGGATCATTATTACCATGAAACTTTATCCGCCGACTGTTTTCTTATTTGTGTCGAAACTTTTATGCCTGTTGCCGTGACAGTATCTTAAAATTATAATATTTTAATTAAAGACATTACAGCTATTGTGAAGGTAATAGGAAATAACGAAACTAGGGGAAAATTCTCCATGAAAGTATTCGTGTCAGGACTATTGAATAACAAGTTCGTAATTTAACCACAATTTTCCTTTATAAATTATGTGGTCCCAAACACAGTGGACCATTCGTAGAGTCAACATGAAAAATTCAATCATGGCCGGGATTTGAACCACAGATCTCCTAGTTTCCGTCCAGTCGCTCTAGGCCATTGAGCTACAATGGTCAACTTGCCGTCATGACTTTAATTCTCCATTTTACTCATATATTTTCCCGATAGACCACTAGGAGCTCTAGCATTCGAGATACATCGTTTGTAGCAACTTACTATCGTAAGTACTTGAGTCCCAGGTTCATCATTTAACTCTTATTATTTTAGTTAAATGATGGAAATTAATCATTTCTTCACACTAGCCGTATATAGGCTAAGGTTTTTGATAGAGTCAACATGAAAACTTCAATTCCATGGCCCGGATTTGAACCAGGGATCTCAAAAACCTTAGCTTATATAAAGCTAGTGTGAAGAAATGATATATTTCCATCAATTAACTAAAATAATAAGAGTTAAATGATGAAGTCTGGGACTGGCACTTACGATAGTAAGTCGCCACAAACTGTGTATCTCGAATGCCAGAACCCTAGTGGTCTACCGGGGAAATATATGAGACAAATGGAGAATTTAATATCATGATGGCAAGTTGGCCATGGTAGCTCAATTGTTTAGAGTGACTGGACGGAAACCAGGAGATCCGTTGTTCAAATCCCGACCATGACATTGAATTTTTCATGTTGACTCTATCTTTTAAACATCCTAGCCTATATACGGCAAGTGTGAAGTAATGATTAATTTCCATCAATTAACAATTGACCATTTTTAAAAATGCTTTAATGGATTTAGAGATTCCCAAAACCCGTATTTCCAGTGCAATTTTTATATTGAATTTCTGGCTGGAATAGAATACTTCCGGCTCAATATACGTAAGTATTAGAGAAACTTCCAGTCGTCTAAGTGAAAACCATTAGTTATAAAGTGGTTCTGCTTGTCTGCCATTACTTTGACGCTTAGCAAGACTAATAAGTCATAGCATATAAACTAATTCGTTGTTTCCGCATCTGGCCACATCATGCTTCAACAGTGTCCGCCAGGATGCTATGTGTTGCAGGTGCGAAGTAATAACCACTCCTGAGGACATACAAGCCCAGCACAAGTAGGCCACCCACCTACTGCTCAGTGTCGATGCGGGCCAGTATCTACTCGCACCTATTTGAATCGGCAGAATTGGAACAATGAGGAAGATGAGGCACTACTGTATGAGTCTCGACCACATACTTGCCCTTGTAAGTCCACAATTCCATTAACCTTCAGTCACTCGGTATGGAGAAGTAAAGCTAATTTCTTAATTAATAAGTAATTTCTGCTTTACGACAAATAGGACTTCTGTCTACTGAGTCATAGGTATCTCAAGAGATGGCAACTTACATATAACCTGTTGCAAAATTCGGAAAAATGGAAAATTTTCAAACGTACGCTAAGTGAATTAAAATATGACTCGTGATCTGTTTTAATCCTTAAATGGATGGCGTTGGCTTAGGGCAACATTAGGCTGTATTCAGCTAAAGAATGTTTTAGTGCAGGTTTTTTGTTACACCTAATATTGTATTGGTCGTTGTCAGTTACACACACAAAATATCGAGTCATTTTAATTGTAAACATTATTTTATTTTACAATTAAATTGTAGTGTTTTTATTACAAAAATGCCAAATCCAAGCATACTGGAGTGAAATGACACCCCGTCAACATCCACGCGTGCCATCACAGCGATTATTTTACGTGGGTCTTCCCGGATGTTTACCACAGCCACGTTTGACTGCAGTTGCCGAGATTCGAAATCACGACGTTTGAATTTGAATGGACCGCCAGTCCATTACCTATCGCTTTATCAATCATGGCTATTCGAATCGATTGTGTTGAGGCACCACAGAAAGCGGTATGAAAACCGGTTTAGAAAGTACAACAAGAGCAACATCAGTAGCAGAAAAATTCATCCATTAAAGGATTAAGTACAGTGCTGTTATTTTAAGAATCGGCGCCCGCGACAGTTGCCATGCCGTGGCGGTCATCCGCTTGCTTGCCAATACTCGGGAGTTTTAACTCGCGGAACTAAAAGCAACGTAACTTACTGTACTATATAAATTCAGAAGTCGGTACTCACCCTAATCACAATAGCTGTTGTAAGTGCTGTCCATTTTGTGCTATACACAAGTCACACCTTACGAATGTTTTCATTAAGTTCATCTAAGGTATACTGTGTGACGCACTGGCATATTTGAAAGATTAAATGCGTATTTTCAGTAAGCTAATGTGACCGCGCATACTGCTGGGGCATCCATGACAGAGCTCCGCTGTATCATTGGCAATAAAATTATAAGTAGCAGACTATGGCGGGCCCGTTCCCCTGATATTTCTGGGGAGCAGTAAAAGGCAAAGTGTATGCAAATAATCCATATACCTTAGATGAACTTAAAGAAAACATTCTTAGGGAAATAGGTGCTATTGGTGAAGTGAAGCTGATGAAGGTGAATGCAAGTTTTTTTACGACGGTGTGACTTGTGTAAGCACAAAATGGACGGCACTTCCAGGAGCTAATGTGATTAGAGTGAGTACCGACTTCTGCAGTCAATATGCACTATAAGTAAGTTACGTAGATTTTAGTTCCGACGGTTAAAGTTCCCGAGTGTCGGCGAGCAAGCGGGTGACCGCCGCGGCACAGTAACTGTTGGGGGCGCCGAATCTTAAACTAACAGCACTGTATTTAATAATAATGATTACATGACAATTTGACAGCGTTTTTATGTTAATAAGTGATGTATATGTGCATTGTGTATTAATTACAGTACAACACCATTTGACAATAATCTGATATTACGTTTACCTGACCATCTCTATCCTCTATTGCTCAGCAGTAGGTGTACAAAACTTGGATTTTTTATTCACTTCATTTTAATTGAGATAAACATTTGTAGAAAAAGTTACATTACACATTTCGTTATAGATACAAGGGCAACAACGATAGTCAAACATCTAAGAAATGGACGCTATATGCTGGCCTTAAAAATATCCTACTCTTTCCATGCAGTCACGAGAAACAACTGAACGTTGACAGGACTTCAAAAGAATGGCAAAGTACTGAATAATTGGAGCCATTAATACAGAAAATCTTGGAAATGGAAAATAACCCCCAAAATTGAGTGTTTTAAGATATCTGTGTGTTCTGTATAGTACGTTTCGGTCTGTCGTTTAACGTTTACTGCTTATTTAAAATGTATGAAGTGCATTTTACAGATTATTCGAACAAAACTCAAGATATACATGTTATATCCCAGGCAGATCCTTAAATATATGGTATTCATTCAAAATGGTTGAGCTATTTGGGGGGGGGATAAAATATTCGTTGAATGTTCCAGGTAAAGAATAATCTGGTGTGGAGGGGAATTTCTTTAAAAATATTAGTGGGCATCTCTGTAAGATACTGAATTTAAATCCAAAGTTTGGAATTGGTATGGCTTCTCTTTTTTGAGTGTCGGTATTTGCAGTCACACAGGCACATTTCCCTAAAACATTACCATTTTTATTCAGAGGGCTTCAAAACATGTATTTCTGCGAAATATCTTTACAGAAGTTTTTAATAGAGTGCAATACCTTCTCTACCTAATAGCATGTTGTTAATAGTAATGTACTTTAAAGCTAAAATGTCTTGGAATATACCTCTAATTTTATTAAGTTTTTGTAATTTGGAGAGAATAGTCCCGTAAGGCATTTTCCTTCAGTGGTGGTGGTATATTTTTAACATCGTGAGCTTGGGTTGGTTTGGCACGTTACCTAAGGTTGTTAACCCTTTACCTCAAAAAGTTTGGTTTGTAGAAATTTCCAAAGTAGATCTTTTTATATATGTAGCTTTTTAGAGAAAGGCAATTCACTTATATAATAATAAAATATAATAGTATAGGAAAATACAACGATCAGTTGAGGCTATTAGCTCAGTTTCTTTCTGGATTTGTGTTATATACTTTATATACTTTATTTAGAGGAAAAAATAACACCTTACCAACATTAGATGGATCGAACACCCGACTTTGTGTTTATACTTTCAGGTATTGGGAAAAACCGAGATTACGTATTGGCTCTTTTATGTCATTCAGTGCACTTTTCGGTCAGTGGCCGTGAACACAGGGTCACAGTATTACATCACCGGGCGTAATTGAATAGTTAGCCTTAAAATGTTTCCTTGTAGCAACGTACTTGGACCCTACCTGGACTATTGACGGGTTTCCTCCCTCTGTTGTTTCCACGTATATCCCATTTTATAATTAGAGTGACGTCGCAACTAAGGTTTTTGCAACAGTAATGTGAAAACCTATCAGGTGCTTTACTCCACGTCAGGAAAATACTTTGATGTTTATGATTGACTAAATTTAAATATGAATCGATTCCTACTGGCGGGTTATTAATGAACTCTACTGCAGTCAGTGAAGACTGCGATCGCTTTGCTGCTATGAACATCTCAATTGCGATGTCAGTAATTATAAATTGGACTATAAGGCCTTTAGAATTTAATCATTGATATTTTTCATTCGAAATTAGCAAGACCTCCATATAATGAAATAATTATTTTGACATTTATTCATAGCATACCTTATCTAAACTGTCCAAACTGAAAATAAAAGTACTTTTGTCCAAGTTAAAACTTATAACCTTTGACCTTCGTCATTTTTTAATAAATGGTCCGAAAATATTAAAAAGTGAAGATACTGCTCATATATAACATCAAAGTACAACCGCAAAGAATGGGACACATTCTGTAAAAGAAAAATTGACTATCGCTTAAAGCGGTTTGACTTTTGTTTTAAGATTGTTTCACCTATTAATTTTAAGGCATTTTTAAATATGCAGGCGAAATGGTCCTGTTTTCGCGGTTGCCCTTTTGCACCGAAGGAGAATGAGGGATAGTTCTTGGAAAAAAGTTTGGAAATCATGGACAATATGGCAAAAATGTTCGCTAGCAGGGAAAAAAGGAAAGAACAAAAGAGGCTGTATTTTAATTGAAAGACCTGCCATAAGGCAGAAATAAAAATAATAAATTGCTGTTTGCTTGGTTAATGTCGTCAGTAGATATAAATACGTAGTACATATAGACACTTTGCTAATTTGTAAACAGAAAAATCTTGCAATAACATTTTTGTTCTTTAAGCATTGAACACTGTTTATACAACCGTGCTTTGTTTATCAGCAATATGACAACTTTTAAGACAGTGAAAACAGACTGTAGAATTAGCAAGGCGTTAGAGCTTTGAAGCACGGTCATGGCAACCGACAATCCACGGAGGTCGTTACCTCTAGAGCGCGGGAATAGCACAGACAGGTAAGCCAAACGATGAGGATGTTCGCAGGAATGTGGGTAGGTGGCCAGTTTTGCCTTATTACATGAGTTGGTCATCTAGAAGAACCGACCCAGCGCGCTTGGTGACGCAACGCAAAACAAACTTCAGACTACCACTAACAAAGGCTTTCCACGTGCACTTGGTTCACGTTGACGCTCGCTTAGGACGACGGATTAAAGGGTTGATGTAACAGGAAGGTGGTGACAGCTAAATACAGCATTTTCTAGTGAAAGAAAACTGTCATAGGTTATGGATAACTTAAAGGAGAAACTGCAGTGTGGTTTTAAAGTTAAACTCACGGTTATTGTGCCTTCAGGGGTAGATATTTCATACAGGTCATTCAATTAGGTGAAGCTGTTTTCATAATTAGCTTATACTTAAAACAAAACATGCTGAAGAAATTAAAACCAGAAAATATGGATGAAACTGCAGAAATATTTATAGAGTTCCCTGACAAGAATGTAGTGAACATTATTAAACGACAACATAAGGCCTACAGAAATAATGGATGAACTTGCTCTGATGAAATGATCTAACTGATTGCTACGAGATTGGAGTATTCGGTTTCGTTGTTAAGAAAGCTTCTTACACTCAGTTAAGTTTTACAGGCCTACGAGCTGAAACCGTGACCATTGCATAAAATATATGTAAAATTTAGTGTGGAATAAGTTAGAGAACGATTTACTTACTGACTTGATATTTAAATGTGCTTGTCAGTAAATTTTGTATAATATGTTATTCGTAAAAGCCAAAAGTTATAAAAAGGAAGACGCTCTAATAGTTGTTATGGTGCAATGAAATTCCATTATTTGTGGTAATGTTTACATTTAGTCCTGCGTCATTGCAAAGTGGGCTAGAGAGCTGTGCTTTTGTTCCCTGCTCCCGGAATCCGCCCGGAATCGATCACACTCCTGGGCGAGGGGCGCGGATTTTAAGTCCCAGGCATAGGACCAATGCCCATTTAGCATCGCGAGGAAACTGACGAGTTACGCCAGGTGGTGCACGCTGGTTTAGAAACCCAACTTTCCAGCTGGGGGTGCCGAGATGCTGACCACATCTCCACCCCCATGAAATATTGTATCATCAATAGGATGAATAATTTCATTTATTGCTGTAATTATATTTATTTTCATCTTGGGATTGAGAATATAATAAAGGAAACATAAAATTGTTAAGATTTAGCCTGTTAAAGTATAAGGATCTTCAACTGTATCGGTTAGATGATCGCCCACTTCTGCCTTGCGTATGTGAGCGTGAGGTGGGCAGTTGGGTTGGTAGGCTCATGCCACCTTAGGCTGTTACGCTGTGGGTTACGTTTTTAATGTTTACATTTTGACACTACTATTCTACCTCTCCTCTCTCAGGAAGGAACTTTTAAATTTTAGTGGCGGGAGAGTGTATGAAGCAGTTATTCTGAGTCCCACTAGCTAGATATTAAACTGCAGGTTTATAGATTGCTGCATTCTCTAGTTTTTATGTCACTTCACCATGTTTTCAGTGTTGCTTCAGTAACGTGACAGTTCAGCATTCACTTTCATAGCTGTCGCTTCACTAAAGCGATTTAGTTCAATTTTCATTGTCACTTCACTGATTGATTTATTTATTTATCCTTGTGTATACAACAGGCATAAGCGCTATTTACAATGTTCATGATAAGAGTAGTTACGTACAAGAATTTACACACAACTTACACAGAAGAAACAAACACAAAATACAGATGAGCATAGAGTAGTACAATAGGAAATAAAAAACAAATAAAAAATAAAAATAGAAACAGCACTAAAAAGTGCATGTGAGGGTGGCAGAATAAGTATTTTATATTATCAGTTTGTTGTTCTTGTTGAAAATTTACGTCCTCCAACGTTG
>CM060950.1:60195370-60262428 GCA_030765055.1 Mantis religiosa
ATTATTCAAGACGATATCCTAGTCATGGACGTCTTTAGAATGAAGGTGCATAAGTGGCAAGTTGGCCAAGAGGACAAACCGAAGAAAAAGACGGGAACAACGTGGTCAGATGAGAGAAGGAAATCCCACAGCCAAAGAATGAACATGGGCTCATTCGAGGTAAAAAAATGCTGTGCTATAAATGAAAAATCCACATTCTATTTGATGAAATTAATAATATGAGAAACTAACAACTGCGTTTGTAGAATCGCAATTGTTCATTTGCATCCCGAGAAATTGCAATATAAATTGACACTCGAGAAAGAATACACGCACATCAAGTTTCAAACGCGAACTTGACGTTGTAGTTCGCGAGGTGATTGGCGTATTTCAATATGATAAAAATTGTTCTTCAAGTTATTCTCTCTGTTATCAATTGCAAAGGAAATAACACAGTATTTCCAGTCAGAAAAGAGAAAATTGATAAAGGTGCATCTCTCTCGTTGTATCTCAGGCGTCCAATTCACTTCACAGTTTCTTGGCACGTAATGCAACAAATGTCATGTTTAATGTTTATCAACTGCATAGAAGGTAACACTATAGGTTCTGTATAAAAAACGAAAGTGTTCAAAATCATACATACTTATATTTTTGAAAGCCTTATAACATCTACTTGTTGTTGTTGTAGTTTACGTCCTCCAACGTTGTCATATCAGACGATGAATGGAATGCGTGAAATGATGCTAAAATGTGCCCAGGGTCCATAGAGCTTAGAGTTACCCAATATTCATCTTTCAGGATAAGGGGAACCCCCGGAAAAGACCTTATCGAGGTAACTCACCCTGACCGAGATTCGAACTCGGGACCTCTTGAATGTGAGGCAGACAATCTACCACCACGCTACCGAGGCGGGCTAAAATCTACTTCCCTACCTACATAAAGATGAGAATCGTTTATAGTTCCCTTTTACTTCAGAGATTCTTGCTGCTAGATTTAGGTGATTCACTCTGCATATTAGAGATTATGTTTATCAAAACCCCTAGTGGTTTACCGAGAAAAATGCTAAGTACCTACTGTTTAGAATCTCAACTTACTTCTTCTCCACGAAAAATTGTGTTGCCACAAATAAACATACAGTATGGGGATGAAAGCTTCCATATTTTATTTACTTATCTTTTTATTTTTGCATAACTATAAACTGAAATAGGAACGAAATAAAATATACAAGGAAGGACCTAAACTGCTTCAGTTTGAGTGTTTGCTATTGAGCAAATCTTAGGTATTTCCATACTTGTAAAACAAGTTTTACAGGTTTATAGCTAAACGATACGACCAACGCTTTTAAAAACCTCAGTCAAATGCAGAGTATGAAAATATGTTAATTCAACCAATGCTCGAAACCCTTAATTTACCCTCAGGTACCATCACAAGTGTTCTTCAGAATAAACAAGTCAGCTCAATTTTGACTGCAATTGTATGGTTATAGTTAAATTGAAATTTTATCTACGGGAGTTTTTAACGGAAGGTTAATAGAAACAACGCTATATACGGAACATTAAGGTTTTTAATTTCTCTGCGATGTACTTATATCGGCACAGTCCTTAGCTTATATGGCGATGTAAACAAATGCACGTGTACGTGTGCGACATCATTGGTTGTTAAACCTTGTAACTTTCTGTGGATGAAAAGTATTATCCACATATCATTTTTAAGGACTTTACATCTAATGCAAAATATATAAACAACTTCACATTATTATAAGTGCAACAGTTAAACAGTAATTAATTACTACTGTATTTGGCATATGTAAGCGTAAATTGTATGCATTAATCAGAGTGCACGCTGTGCTTGCGCAGTTTAAAAGCAGAAGGCAGTGGGAGAATCAGTTTACAATATGGCTGCTTCCGTGCAATATGTAAACATCACAGAGGGAAACCGTTAAAAAGTGATGAAAAATAAATTACATTGAACGTGCTTTGCAAATTGTGTAAAAAATGCCGGAATTTAGCAATGGAGGACGGCAATTTGTCAGCAGAATATACCAGTGTTTGAGCGCCAAATATTAATGCCACTTGAAATAAAGCTGTGAAAACGGGCCGGTGTTCCACCCCAGGAAAACACTGGAAAAGAAAGAAGCCAATTGTGGAAGGTGAATATGATGATTTTTTTAAAAGCGCTGTTCGTTGCAAGAAGCATTGCTTGTTTAAAAAAAAAAAAAAAAAAACGAGCCACCAACAATTACAAAATTGCTTCAAGCAGTAAACAATAATCTCGATTTTCCGAACCTCCACACCATTCTTCGCGACTAGGTTTTGAATTTGTGAACAAAAATAGAAAATAAAAGTATAATTGTTGAACGTGAAGATATACTGTTGTGGCACAGGCATTTTCAAAGGAAAATTTGGAAGTTGAAGTCCTTTAAGGAATTCTTTCGTTGTCAGATTCCAATTTGGTAAGTAAAGTACTTTTCTCAGTTATTTACTAGTAATATTCAACAGAAGGACCCATGTCTTTACTTTCAATTTATAAATGAGGGTTGTATAAAGAAATCAAATAGTTAAGTAATTGTTGTAAGCATGCAGACACTTTTTAACGCGCAAAAGTAAAAATATATTACACAGTGCACACACTTTTGCATTTAATCTTAACGTAAAAATGCTACTGCACAATTTACTCAAATATCTAAAAACGTTCCTTGACAGCGGACATGTTTACCACGTGTTGGATAAATTATAGCCAATATTCCCTCCTATCACAGTCGCCAGCGGAGGAATACATTTCCGGCTTTGTTTATATCGCTAATTAAACTAAGGACGGCAAAGGTATAGTAAGCATTCCAGTCAAAAATTTTATGTCGGGATTTCACCAGAAAAACATGTGTTGAGGATCCCTGAAAAAAAAGCCATTTTAGTGAAAGATCTGTGTAAATATCTGCGTATGTAATTAGCATAACTAAAAACGATAGTTCAAACAAATATCAAAATTGGTATTTTACACCATTATCTTCCAAGGATGCGACGATTTTCAAGAAAATTCGTTGCACCAACTACTTTTTATATGGAAAGATTTTAGAAATCCTTGATGTTCTGAAAAATGGTTCTAACGAATTTTATTAAAATACCTAGCACGTGATAATGAAGATATTCACATGAAAATTAAAATTTATACATTGAGTTTTCTGGAAAGAAACTGTGGATCTTCCTCATTTAGAGGGAAACTTATAACATTCTCTAATTAGTACGCATTAAGCGTTATACGAAAGTGGTCCATACAATTAATTTAGATCATTTTAAAGCAAACAAATTCTTTCAAATTACTTTTTGAAGCATCAGGCATTTCCGTTGTATCTTTTATAAGTGGTGCAAATTGTTTAATAGTTTGTAATTTTGTTCACATCTTGTCGACGTTCAGTTGTTGCTCCTGATTACATGGAAAGATTGTGGAGGTTTAAGGCCCTTAAACAACATACCGTTCTTAAAGATTTGACTATCACCAATCCCTTTGTATCTACAGTGAATCGTGAAAAGTAACTATTTCTGTTTTATCTCAAAGGAAATGAAGTAGATATAAAATAAGCTTTCGTAATAGAAGTTTGTATAGCACCTAATAAACAGTGGATGTTAAGAAAGTCAAGTGAGTGTAACATCTGTGTTGCTGTTCACGTGTACTTTAAGAATTTCAATGTTTTATTCTTATTTACACTGTTTTCCGAACTTATGCAAACGTTTATAATCACATAACAAGTTAGTAAGCGCAGAAAAATTAACAGTTATTGATTCACATCATCCTAAACACTGCATAATGAAATATTGTAATCTGTCTCAATTTAAAACAGTCCTGTTGTAAGGATTCGGTAGAGAATAAAGAGATCGATGGAGATGCTTAAATAACGGAACGCTCTCAGGCTGCAGATTGGTGGTTTCATGGGTGTTAGAAGCAGTTCCAATAATAATTATTCTGCTGTAATCGAGTCAGATGAGATCGAGTTGTAAGTCGCAATGCACAATATCTTTCCGCTATTGTACATCCTGCATTCTACAGCAAAATATGAGAACAGTCCGGCAAGTAATGCCAGAGGTTACTCATGTTATATTAAAGATAATTCTGTTTCCTTTTCATGTGGATATGAGAAATAAATAGAGAAATCACTAACATTTCAGTGTAAGGCGAGTTATGATTACTATGGAGGGGATTCGGCACTATTGTCCCTATGCCCCCAAGTGGGGCATCCCCGGGAGTAACAATGAGGAGAGAGGATACAGAGGGTGGCCGTAGCAAGGATCCACGACAGTGCAAAAGGCAGGGTCCCATTTTTATTTAGATGGAAACCTCCCCCGACAGGCCAGGACAACGGATATTTCCCCCAACTGTGGTTCGGAAGCGGTCCCAGTGATCTCTACAGGAGGAGGAAGTGGTACACTCAGAACATATCATCCTGCCATACACCGCCGAGGCTCTCGCCGACACTTCTATCCTGAAAGAGACCACCAGATGAGAGTTGATGTGAAATGATAATGGAGATCAAATAGAGGGACATAAAGTTCAGGGGATGCAATTAACCTACTTAGCATTTACCTGGCGATCCGGGAAAACCCCCGAAAAAACCATGGGTCAGGTAGGTGGGCCGCAGGAATCGAACCAGGGACTCCCGAATGTGGGCCACAGACGAAACGGCCTGAGCCATCTCGCTCGGTTCAGTGTAACTAAAATCTATATATTTTTGGTGAGTACAGCATCTGAAGTAGATTGATAGCGTATAGTTTAGTTTCAAAGAAATCTATAACTACTTGAAAGATGGAGGAAAATTGAAAAGCACTTCTTTGACGATTTCTAGGGGATATGAAACACTGTATTCTGATACACTGAGCGTAACCTGTTGAAATTCGACTTATTCATTATATCTAAAATGCAACCAATATGCTACTTGACGTCATTTCTTATCTACAAAAGTGTTCCCTATAAAGCAGGTAATTATGAACACTTGTTATTCATATGCAGATATCTCGGAAGACAGCATATAGGATTTGTGGTGGTTGACGACATGGTAACTGGCCTAGTTTACTGTTGAGGCTGACAGAGGAGAATCTCAGATCTGCTTTGTTGTGTTTAGTATATTCCTGAAGTGAAAATATCTCATTAGTACAAGCTCCTTTCATTAAAACACTACCATGTATACCAAATCCTTGTACCAGCCTGTTAGAATATGAATCAGTTGCCGTTTCGAATGAACAGATAATGATTCATTTTAAAATTTCTTTAAGGCCACGACATGGATGAGTGGTTAGACCGCTTGGCTCTCAGCTTGACTGACCAAGTTTAATCCCAGGTGACCGCAAAGTGGGATTTGTGATGGACAACAAGGCGCTGGGGTGGGTTTCCTCCGGGTCCTCCGGTTTCCCCCACCATCATTCCACCAGTTACTCCATGATTCATCTCATCATCCCAGGGGCTGGACCGACTCCTCAACTCTGGTATCTCAGGTCAAATGCTTCGAGTTCCTCGCTCTGAGGAAACCCTAACACCAGCATTGTTGAAGCAGGGAGAAAAAAAATTCTAGCGTACTGCAGTGGATGAATTGAGAACATTTTACACGATCTTTTGCAAGAGAGAAAAAGGTATATATTGTGACTTTGTGGGTTCGTGAAATGAAAAGTCCAATTACACCACTCAACAATGTTCTTTATTTCCACCGACTTACAGTTTAACACTTGCCAATTACACAAAATTACTTGCTGCACACAATTACAATTTACCCGTTCGTCCGTTACAACTTCACGTGTACTCGCGATTACATAAACTCCGATACTCATACACAGTTCGTACAGTCTTCTCGTTGCACAATCCTTTCGTTCATTAACACGTCACTGACTAACTCTTACACCAAGAACTGCGACTGTCTTCTCGCTCACACTCACTAACCAACTGATTGACCAACTTAACACAGCACAACAACTGACTGACTAACTCTGTCTGTCTGTAACCCTCTTTATATCGGAATATCGCCGGTTTCTAGTGTTTGCAAGATTGTTCTAGTAACAGAAAGATCGAGAACCAGGTGGAAGGGAAAACAGACGCACAATTATGTTTCTTTCCGACCACTGGCTGTCACCACTATAAGACAAACGAGGGAGAGGTGTGGCTAACGCGGTCCTCCCCTACCTTCCGTTCGCAGCTGGTACAGGGTGTTCCAGCGGTCTCGTTACAATATTCTTCCATTATTTCAATTTTTCCACTTATCAGCTCATCACTAAGTATTAACTATGTGAACTTAACATGTTCCATCATACGATATGTTCCTCGTCGCGAACCTTTCATCTATTTACCATGTATTCCAGCGCATCTCTCAGTTATAGTAGCTTCGTCCATTGTATCCCAGGCGACATCAAAGCTTTCCCTTCTGACCATGCCTTCTCACATGTAAGCAATTATAAGGGTTTTCCACCCTTAAACATATGTGTGGTCTTTCTTAATACGTTCACCAAGTTAGAGCGCAGTTACAATATTTTTCTTGTGTCCTCAGAAATTCTCTTAGACTGTGCAAACGTGCTTCTTATGTGTGTTAATTAGGCTTATATTTATAGAAGTTACATAGTGTTTTACTTAGTATAGTTATATAAATTTATTAGTGTTTAATAATTTTTGCCGTTTAGCACTTGTGTAATTTAATTAAGATGTGGAGACCGTGGGTATCGAACCTAACATGGATATGCTAACATGGATTTCCATTCATACTCGTAATATATATCTAACAGTATTTCTAAACTTTCTCTAGTTCTAAACTGTTTATGACATATTTAATTATTATGCGGAATGTACGTGATTATTTATTTAAATTGTGTTTAGCAGAAAGGCCCCCCCCCCAAAAAAAAATACACTGCTTAACTTTATTCAAACTTGTAAAATTAGCAGACATCCTTGTAAAAAGCTTCAAAAATTTAAAAAAAGTAATAGAGTTTACTTACTAGTTTATCTTTATTTCCTTGGTTCATTTTTTCTACTTTTGAATTATTTAGTGCTTTGTTGAATCAACAGAAATTCACCACCTGTAGCTGCCATAGAATAAAGGAAAATGTTTTAGGATAAATCGGCTCACGATTGCAATAAACAAAGCTCTAACGTGCAAACTTTGCTTATAAATTATTATTAACTACCACAATATCCAAAGTGCTTCTTTAATTTGCAAGTAAACAACCCTCGCAAATTCATGCACACTGATGCAATTTAACCCCTTTAAAATTGTAATGAGTTTTTACTAAATTTTCCTTAGATATTATGCTAATAATACGCATTTAGTTCTTGTACGTAATAGAAGTACTATTACCATAACAGCATAGGCAATATATCTCTTTTCAGTTATGTTATAAAGCGTTGTAACATTATGTATTATGATAGGAAACATTAATCATTTCAAATTTATTTGAAAAGATCAATGACGATTTCTTACAGTGAATTCTGATTTATTTATATTTTGCCTCTAAACGTTATTTTAAACAACGGCAACCCTGGGTATTCTCAGCTGTAAACACGTGCCTAACATTTTTCACCTCTGACCCCGGTTGGTGCTTCCTAAGATGTTTATGACATTGTGGTTAGGGGGAAGAACAGTTTTTCCCTACAAAGAGAGCCGGTTGGGGATATTTTGAGCGCGGCCACTATAACAGTTTCCCCTCCTCCACTGCCCCAGTCAATTGCGTTTCTCTTTTGATCAGTTTCGTAATTGTTCCTCATTCGTCCACTCTTCCTGAAAAAATTGCATTACTTATTTATATCCAGTTTACAGATGCTCTTCTCCATGCCAATTTTAAAAAGCTCTCCTCACTTCGTCGCAAATTGAAAGTTTTCAGGTTATACCGTACTTCAAGTTCCTTTATTTTGTTCGCAGATTTTTCTTATTCCACAGTGGAACACTTTTACTTTAATTGTGTGAAGGTTTACTTTTCTAACATTTTCATTGTGGTGCAATTCTATATAGTCATATAGGAATCTAGAGACATATTCTATAAAAATGTATATTGTATATTTAGATACAAACTTCATTTTTTATCATCTGTTTGAAAACCTGCAAGTTTAGCTATTAATCTCCTTCAAGGCTGAGCATGTACGAGTAATCGGTAAACTTACAATAGTGATTCTTTGACATTCATCTTGAATTTAATTGGAAAAGCACGAACGGCAATTGTCAGTGAATTGTCCTAAGTTGGGAATGAACCAGGCACTTTTAGAATTAAGAATAATCACTACATATTTTTGAGGGAGCATTAACTTAAGAAGGGGCGTCTGAACTTATTTTCTCTGGATTCTGCAGTTTCCCCCGTGATTCATTCAACTGACCTCCATTGTTTTCATATTCATTTTCATATCATCTTCCTCATTTTCATATCAGGCTTCTAGCCGTTTTCTCTGGTTTCCGGTTTCAAAGACCGTCCTCTCTGCTAGGGGGGCGACTTGAGCGAACACCAGTTCCACCCTGCACTACTGCTCCCCTATTAATAACGCCCGTTGCTGTTGGGGAGGTCAGGCGGTAGACTTTGGGACTCAATGGACTGTTGTCCCACGGAGCTTAGTTTTAGCTTTAGGAAGCAATAAGTAGAGCAAAATTTAGATTACTATTTTTTCTTTATTTCTCATAGAACGTTTAGCATGCTATTTGGTTAAGTAAAGAAACACAAAATAAATTCGTCCTTGTATCCGATGATTACTGACTTACAACGTTTAGAGAACGTTCGAAAGAGTTTTGAAGAACTTATTTTTAGCCTTGTTAATAAACTTGGGAGTGTGCACGAGGCAGTGGAATTAGGGTGCTGCAATATTCTCACTTATATAATACCATTACTGACGCCAGTTGGAAACAGAAAGTTCTAGCAATGCCAAAGGGAATGACTCCGTATGTACAGCTCAGTAACTTAGTAACATAGTGTGAAAACATGACTAAAGCGTTTATTACTCACCAACTGCATTCTTATAGTTAACGGATCTAGAAGTAGAGCAGTGCCATGTAACATCCTCACTTTACACCGTTTTTCCTCCTCGTGAAAAGCAACTGTGATGCGTTTACATTCTCATGGATTTCCCTTGCCGCTATCGTTTTAAACAAGCTACTATTTCGAAAGCTTATTTTTCTATTTAATTCACTGTAATCGAGACAAACTTTTGCCGAAATACCTAAATCTCAAATGTCGTTTTATGTACAAACAGAATGGCAAGCTGTTACGTGTTTAAGAATTGGTTGCCATATTTTGTCCTCAAATTTGCGTACCCTTGCTGTGCAATCGCGAGAAAAAGAAACTGAAAATGCGAGAAATTAAAAATAACATTAAAATTATGAAGCACATTGAGCAATTCGAACCATAAGTAACGGATATTTCAAAACGAGCTTATGCCTTTTTTGAAATGATTGTGTGTTTTAAAGATATCTGCATTTTTGGTGCAGGACATCATTGTAGCGTTGCCAATTATACAGGACTGTCTGAAATTCCTTCCAAATGGATAGGATTTCACAGGCCATTCTTAGCATATTCAAAACGTACGCTTTGTTATGAAAATATTTGTAATATGTGGCATTCTAATAGAAATCATGAGACACATTTTTAAGAAAATAAAAAATGTCAAAAAATGCCCATGTAAAGAGAGGGGGAATGTCTTAAAAATCCTTCTGTCGTCTTTGGAAGATACTAATTTAAATACGTATCTAGTTCGGTAGAAAAACCCATGGTCAAAGTGATTGGTGGCAGTAATCGAAGCCAGGGCCTCCTTATTATGCAAAACCCATATTTCACCTCAGCAGACACCTGTTCATCAGTGTGATAGCACTGAATACTTGTCTATCAATGTATTACCGGACTTCAAAATATCACATAGCATCTTCGTTGCTTAACACTTATTTTATAATAACAAACACATTTAATTCATATATAAATTTTCAGATGAAAATTTCTACTATTAAAATAGCCAAAAAACTAAAATATGTAAAAGAAAACTTAGACATTAAGTAAGAGCAAAAGTGTTAGAGTAAAGGAGTTACAAAAAGAAAAGAAAAATGACAATTGTCTACATAAATTTCTATCACTGAAGAACCAGTTATCAAAGCAAATGGTAATTACCTACTTTACATACAGAATGCAACTACTCATACTACATTGACTGATGCCCAGCGGAAACATGTACCTACTCGCTGTCTCTACCATTACAGATGTCTATATATTTATCTACTTATTTTTAATTTTATACTTTGTTTCCTTAAGCATTAATTAAACTATTAATTATTTATTCAGTTAATGTTATTCCCGTTATTAACTTTTGCATGTTCATTCTCAGTTTCGTCCTTACAAGTGATCAAGTACGAGGGGAAGAAAACTGTGAACTTTGGTGATTTTAAAAAACATAGTTTTTTGCACAAATTCTGTAAAATGAGTTCTAAACATAAGACTTTATTACTGGATGGAAAAAAATAAAGTTATTGAAGAATGCAAAAACAACAAATATCCAACTAAAGAATTAACTGTGTTGTTTAAAGTGGGGAATACTCAGATTTATGAGATCTTGAAAAAATTAGAATTAAAAACGAGTGGTTAAGGGGAACAGCAGGGCATGTAAAACGCATCACAAAATCTACAGAGTATGACGAGCCAAATCGTTCCGTGTTCGAGTGGTTTGTTTGTGCGCGCGGGCTGAAAGAATTCCCATTTCTGGATCAGTTACTTCAGACAAAAACTTTAGAGACAGCAAGAAAATTAGGCAAACACAACTTCAGAGCTTCCAGTGGAAACCTCGAGAGTTTCAAACACAACCATAACATTGTGTGAAAGCTGCCTGTGATGAAGCAAATGTTGATATGCAGATAGTTGTAGACTGGAAACGAAAAATTGAAAAACTAGGCGATAGACTACAGTTATTTTATGTAAATTGAAAATATAGTACATAATGCATATCAGTCTATTATTACTTACATTTCATTCTAATTATTCCCTCACTGTAAATCTGTGCGACGATTTCGTAGTTTCTTTGTGTTCAACCACAGCCCTCTGTAAGTCGGAAACCTGTGTAAATGTAAAATATATGTTGGAACGATCGCGTTCCGTTTTAGAGAGGATTTACTGTATACATATTAAATATTATAACCACACGTTAATTACTTTGTTTTATTTTCCTCTTTATTAGACATAAGAAACACTTGTGGGATATATAGTAGAATATCCGAAGTAAACGGAAGCGCCTGAGACTTGCATTGGGGACGTCGTAGGTTCATTCCTCGCGGTCGGTCTGAAGGGTGTTATCATTCCCCCAATTTTCTCTTCCTCCATTTCAGCTCATTTCTCTTTTCCCTACGCCCTTCGCTCGTTTAGTGTCCCTGCGCCCCTATTTCAACTCCGTCAATAAGGCAACAAATCGAACTGAGCTGCGGGCTCTGCCAGCAAGGTCCCTCCACTCTTAGCAGTTCTATTCTGAAACTGAAGTGAATAGAAGTTCTAAAACTATTAACGGTTAAATGTCTTCAAATGCTTTTCTTTGGGTAAATCAGTTGGTTGTACTTTTCTAAATGTTAAGAGATACTAAATCAGCAGTAGTATATAAGCTGAATTTTAGAGTAAGTATATGTATAACTACCACGCTTAAATTTAATGCGGAGAACACCTTAACAGGCACGTGAGAGAACGGCTACAACCATTAGAGTAGAAATTTACCAATGTGACGTGAGCTGATTTCGTTGCGTGTAATCAAATATTAAGATTGAACTCTATGGAATATTTTATTCGTAGATATCGTATTCATCTATAGTATGAAGATAATATATACTTGAAAATATGCATGTGAAAAGAAGAAAATGTCCTACATAACTTGTAAGGTGCTGAATTATTGGCCTTATTTTGTGCTTTCCACTCTTCAGTGGTTAGTGCCTTTAGTTCCTGTTAAATTCCTCTAAATTCTTCGATCCTACCATTAACCTTCTTCCAGTCCTCTTTTCGCCATTGCGTTATTAACTTCATCCACCCATGTCAAGCGTGCCCTTCCTCGTTTTCTTACTCCAGGAGCTGCCCTGTTAATAACGCTACATGTTAATCATTCTTCCTTCATTCTTTATGTGTCCATACCACTTTAATGTCCTTGCTTCTAGTCTATCAATTACCGTTTCTTCTGCATCCATTTCCAATCTTATATAATCATTCTTAATATGTTGAATCATTGATATTCTCATACTTCTTAAGCCGTCCATTTCTGTCGCCAGTATATATTTTCATATTTTCTCGCTTATAGTCCAACTTTTGGTCCCATATTTTAAATTGCTTTCAATTATTGTCTTTATTATATTCAGTTTAATTTTTCTTGTCAGATTTTCGCTCCAGAAAAATCAATTCAACGATATAACTGCCCCTCTTGCGAGATTAATTCTGTTTGCTATATCTCTTTCACTTGTGCTAGATATGTCAATAATGGAACCAAGATATTTAAACTCATTCACAGTTTGTACTATGTTATTATTTATTTTAAGATCTTCTCCAGGTCCTCCTACTACCAAGTATTTTGTCTTTTCAAAGTTTAATTTCATAGCACCTTGTTAAAAGGCATCCACTGCTTTACATGTTGCGGCATACCCGCATGTCAGATTTCAATTGGTTGGTGTTTACTTTTGATTTGGGTTCTAATTGGAGCTATGAGATCTCTTATCCTCAGGTGAATGGTTGTAGGAAATGGATTTGTTGTTTGTTGGCTGCTCAGTTGTCTCAATAATACACTGGTTCGTTGCAAAAATGATTTAATTTAATTCTCACTAAGTTCGTTGATTCAGATTGATTTGTAGCGGCGACCACCTGTTACTAAACTTCCTAACAGAATTCTCTTACTTCTTTATACGGCGAATACTTTGCTATTATAAACTTCTTCTGCTGCTTCTCTTACGCTGGTTGCGTTATTCTTGACTTCCCTACATTTCGGACTTAGAAATCTTTACTACTTCTTCTTCACGCGCACTAACACATCTTTCCCCTCGTAGTATGACTGTTGAAGTGAGTTTTCGTCTACTCTGCGATTCAGTTCGTACCTTATTCTGATCCCCACTCTAACTCTTATCACATGACCAAAATAACTCACCCTTCTCCCCATTTCTCAAATCTTACATTATTATTGGTTTCTCATTTTATTTCGATTTTTCTTTATTGGTTAGCAAAACTCATCGAACTCATTGACGTTACATCCCACCGTGAGTTGGGTCACGCCTACCCTGGGCTCTTTGTAACGGTATACATCGTTATCACCTCAGTAAAGTAAATCCTTTTAGGTCTTATGCTTGACCGCATCTTGAAAACCTTATTGTTCCTACACATTCCTGGCTATAGTTCTCAGACATTGAACCTTTCCTTAAACAAGGAGGCTAACGGTCACCTCTTCCTGTCTCTCCGACTTGTGTTCAGATTTTACAGAAATATTTTCTCTCCCTTACATGGATTCTAGCATGTTAGTTGTCTTATATTATATTCTTCCCATCTTATTCTTAATTAAACCGCTATTTTAATCATTACTCTAATTTCATTCTAATCTCATATTAATATAACAATATTTTATATTAGTTTAGCAAAGCATTTTTATTAATTTATCTTCCTTTTTAATTCTCGTGATTTCGATTAATTCGCCACCTCCTAATCGCTGTCTGATACTGCGGTTACATAATGCCCGTTTGACAAAAATGAAATACCCATTATTTAAATTTTGTCAAACCCCCGTCATGACATTTCCTCCTTATATATCTTATAATTTCTCATTCCCTACTTGAAACATTTTCCGGTGGTCACCGTTCCCTCATCTTTATCAACATGGTACATTACATACATAGAAAAATACACTGTTATACATGGTTAATACTCTAGAAACAAAATCACATTCATGTTATTCCCAATATTTACAATTCACTAGCTCAAATGAGCTATGTGTACCTGACTGAATTACTTTTGTCTCACTTGAGATCAACCTGATTATATTCTATCACACTCCTTAAACACTAGTACATTACTACTTACAATGTTACGTTTACATTCAATAATTCATATATATTTACATTTCCTTATTGGGACGTTTCTTTTTTGCATTTTTCACTGCAAGAACATACGTCCGCACGCTATTCATGTTTGTGTTATGAAGCACAAATACGGTTACCTCTCTTGTCTACCTGGAACGAGGTGTGTCGTTTACCTGCCTGTTGGTAAACATTTGCAG
Source organism: Mantis religiosa (assembly GCA_030765055.1). Lineage (NCBI taxonomy): Eukaryota > Metazoa > Arthropoda > Insecta > Mantodea > Mantidae > Mantis > Mantis religiosa. Next base: position 60,209,555 of record CM060950.1, read on the forward strand.
TCTATTGTCTTGTCTTTCCGCACTAAACACTTCACTCAATTTTCCTCCACAATGTCACGGCGAAAGTCTGTGACCTTTACAATAACAATGACTATAGGTATTTACCTTTTGACACATTAATACACCTGGAGTTTATGAGATATTTACATTTCACAAACTACTTTAAAGTTATCTAAAACATTTTATTTAGCTGTAGTTATTAATAGTATAATTTCGTTTGTGCATAGGAATTTTGGAACTTGCAACTCCCACGCAGTGTTTAAATTTCAAACGAAAACGTTACCCGTACTAATTATATAACTTTTACTTGGTATTCTTTACATCTTCGTATATATAATTTCAATCGCATTCACACAGGTGATGCTTGGGTCTGCTCTGTACTGTTTACAACGTTTTTTTTTGACGATATGGCCTTATTAGGGAGATGTTATATCTGCCTATCGGTTTACCATTTCTTGGGTGTATTAGAGCATATGCTCTGTCACCAAATATTTTCTCAATCCGGTATGGGCCTTTCCATAGCATATATAGCTTTTTAGTCTTCTTTCCTAACAAATCTGACTTGTCGAACGATTTCACTAGAACTAAGTCGCCGACCTTTGGTTCCCAATTCTTCTTATACCTCAGTTTCTTTGCGTTTGTTTTCTCTACTTTTTCCATTATTCTTTTAACAGCATTCTGGATCCGTTCTCGATCTGTCTCGGTCGTCACTTGTATACTTTCCGGAACACCCTCTATTAGTGGTTCCGGTGTTAAATTCCTATGCAATTGGATAGGAGCATATCCTGTGGTTAGATTGACTGAATTATCGAATATAAACTCAATATAGTTGATGTGGTCTGGCCAGGTAGTCTGTTTCAATGAACAAAGGACTCGGAGATGAACACCTAGGTCTTTCATCTACCTCGGGCGCCGCGTCCCTCGGTGTGGGTGGAGGAGAACGCACCCATTCTCTTGAGAGAAGTTGATTCCTCTGTCTTACTTCAGGTCTGTCTGTATTGTTCTCTCTGCCAGCGTCACGTGGTTGATACTGTCTATTAGCTTCTGGTAGTCGGAACGTCGGTCTTGCATTCCCTCTTCGAAGAAATGGGGGGTGACCCCTATTTCCATTCCTAGTTACATGTACATATCTTATAGGGAAATTATATGAATTTGAATTTGGTGGTCCCTGTCTCCCTCTATTGTTGTTAGGGAATTCCCTCGGGACGTGGGCATCGTATCTTTGACGAGTAGCCATATGGTTTGTGTTAAAATTTCGGGGATTGTGTGCCCTTTCCCCGTCATGATTATTATTATTCCACGGTCTGTGTGGATTTCTCACTGGCATTCGATTCTCATGTCTATTTTGTGAATTTTGCGACCCAACGCTTTGTAAAGCTGTTAATAATGTAATTGCCTCTCTCAATGTCTGAGGTCTTGCTACCACCATGTGATTTCTAATGTTCTCAGGAAGATGGGGCGTGAGAAGAGAAATCAGTTCGGCTTCCTGTAATGGAGGTTGTAGATATTTACTCATTTGCGAATATCTCAGGAAATAATCAGTAATAGACTCTCCATTATTACCTTGGTATCGGCCATTTGTTATCTGATTCCTTACTTGGTATTGGACATTGGCGTTCCAATAGTTTTCTAGGAAAGCTGTTTTGAACAACTCGTAGCTGCATCCTTCTCCCACCGTTACTCGTAGCCAATTAAGTTCGGCAGATTGTAACGCCCTTTGAACTATTATCATCTTATATTGCTCGGGTACACCTCTGATGGCAAAATACTTTTCTAAGTCGGCCAAAAATTGTACTGCGTTGTCATTGCGACAATTAAATTTCGGGAGGGGCAATTCGCTTAGAAAATGCATGTGCACTGGTGGATACATATTTACGTTTTGCATATTTACTTCGCTATTATTGCTGTTTTGAGGAGAGACAGAAGGGGCGCTAACCTGTTCGTTCTGCCTCTCTCCATTGTGTGTATGTATAGAACAATTGGAACTCTCAGGTACCTGCCCTTGCTGTCCCAGCTGTAAGCCAGTTACAGTATCTCTGATTTGAGATATCTCGCTTACTGTCTCCCTCAACATTTGTGTATTTTCTGATTGAATATTTGTTACACGTGCTACCTTTTCTTTTAACTTCTCCATGTCAGCTGCTATACTATCGTTTACAGTGTCAAACCGGTCATTTATCTCTTGTACAAAAGTTACCTGTGTCATCTAATCTTATTCTCTCCTTATTAATTTCCTCCCCTATTCTATTTTCTACTCCTGCAACGAGAGATTTGGTAGCTTCTAGGTCACTTCTTATAGTACCTACTTCTCGCTGCAGGGCCTCTTTTACAGTCTGGATTTCCCCTGTTATTCCTTGAATTTTGACAGTGATTCTAGCTTCTGTTTCTTTCCCTTGGCTTGTAATTTGACTTAATTGTTTGTCCATAGCTTTGCTCTGATCTAGTAATTTAGCCTCTAGTGATTGGTTCTGTTCTACTAATTTAGCCTCTAGTGATTGAATCTGAATAGTCATTTGCGCCATGAGCTTCTGGAACATCTCTTGTAGATTTTCCATTACCCCAGGATTGTCACTTCTCCTATTTACATTTAAGCTACTTACACAATTTACACCCTCATATACTGATCCTATAACACTGCTTTCCATTATCTCTTCATTAACAACTTCTAACTCTTTCTCTGTCTCCATAACTATTTGTTCCCCAGAATTTTCCATTTTAAATTTATTCTGTACGATTTTCTTATTTCTCAAAAGCATTGAACTTCCCCTTTAAATTTTCTAATTTCCCTTCCAAAATACTTATTACTAAGACATTACATAGATATTGATCTCAATGAATGATATTACATTTACAAGAAATATAAATTGAGTATGTGTAACTCACAGTTCTGTTGTACGGCTGTGGTGTTTATGTGATGTCTTTACCAATTTTTGTCGTGCTGCTCGTCGTCTAGTAGGCTCAGTTGATGTCGAAAGAACTTGAACTTCTCTCTTGGTTGGGGGAAAATTTTACTTGTTAGTTGTTTTTGCCGTCTTCTTCGTAGTCTCTGCTGTCCTCATCGTAGTTGTCGTCGTCGGTCTTCTCACTTCTCCTCGTAGTCGTCCTTCGTCGTCGTTCTTCTCACTTCTCCTCGTCGTTGTCGTCGTTACATTTCACCCATTTCCTACAATTTGAAGCCCCACGTTGGGCGCCATTATGCGGCATACCCGCATGTCAGATTTCAATTGGTTGGTGTTTACTTTTGATTTGGGTTCTAATTGGAGCTATGAGATCTCTTATCCTCAGGTGAATGGTTGTAGGAAATGGATTTGTTGTTTGTTGGCTGCTCAGTTGTCTCAATAATACACTGGTTCGTTGCAAAAATGATTTAATTTAATTCTCACTAAGTTCGTTGATTCAGATTGATTTGTAGCGGCGACCACCTGTTACTAAACTTCCTAACAGAATTCTCTTACTTCTTTATACGGCGAATACTTTGCTATTATAAACTTCTTCTGCTGCTTCTCTTACGCTGGTTGCGTTATTCTTGACTTCCCTACATTTCGGACTTAGAAATCTTTACTACTTCTTCTTCACGCGCACTAACACATCTTTCCTCTCGTAGTATGACTGTTGAAGTGAGTTTTCGTCTACTCTGCGATTCAGTTCGTCCCTTATTCTGATCCCCACTCTAACTCTTATCACATGACCAAAATAACTCACCCTTCTCCCCATTTCTCAAATCTTACATTATTATTGGTTTCTCATTTTATTTCGATTTTTCTTTATTGGTTAGCAAAACTCATCGAACTCATTGACGTTACATCCCACCGTGAGTTGGGTCACGCCTACCCTGGGCTCTTTGTAACGGTATACATCGTTATCACCTCAGCAAAGTAAATCCTGTTAGGTCTTATGCTTGACCGCATCTTGAAAACCTTATTGTTCCTACACATTCCTGGCTATAGTTCTCAGACATTGAACCTTTCCTTAAACAAGGAGGCTAACGGTCACCTCTTCCTGTCTCTCCGACTTGTGTTCAGATTTTACAGAAATATTTTCTCTCCCTTACATGGATTCTAGCATGTTAGTTGTCTTAAATTATATTCTTCCCATCTTATTCTTAATTAAACCGCTATTTTAATCATTACTCTAATTTCATTCTAATTTCATATTAATATAACAATATTTTATATTAGTTTAGCAAAGCATTTTTATTAATTTATCTTCCTTTTTAATTCTCGTGATTTCGATTAATTCGCCACCTCCTAATCGCTGTCTGATACTGCGGTTACAATGTCATATATTGAATATCATCTTGGTCATGTACAATTATGACCTAGTCGTCAGCAAATAATAAGATATAAATCGTTTTATCATCTGTAGCACATATGGTTCCATTTTCTTAGCAAATCTTCCAAATATATTTTTAAAAATGTTGGTGACATGCCACAACCTTGCCTCAGTCCTTTAGTTACACAGAATACTTTGGATAATTTATTTCCCAATTTTACATGGACATTACAATCATACAGCCTCCTTATAAGTTGAACAGGTGTTTCTGTAATTCCGAATCAATTTAGAGAATTCTAAAGCCTATTTATTGGAACTGAATCACATGCCCTTTCAAGATCAATAAATACAAATTGCACTTCTTTTCCTGTAGCTAACTTTTTCAATAATTTGTCTAATTGTGAATATATGATTAAGGTATGATTTAGCTGCTTTAAAACCAGCTTGTTCCTCAGATATATTATTCTGAACTAATTTCTCTAATCAGATCTTTATTATAGTGCTGAGAATTTTAGTGATGGATGCCATGACACTAATTGTCACATAATTCATTGGAGTCATCTTGTCCCCTTTTTATATTGTGACTTTGTGGGTTCGTGAAATGAAAAGTCCAATTTCACCACTCAAAAATGTTCTTTATTTCCACCGACTTACAGTTAAACACTTGCCAATTACACAAAATTACGTAATGCACACAATTACGGTTCACCAGTTCGTCCGTTATCGTTCCGATGCACGTACACAATTACGTAGTTGCTTCCGTTGCACGGCGCTACTTCACTAGCACGTCCAGCACTAACACTGACTGACTGTCTCTCTGAAACCCTTTTTATAGGAATGTCACTATTCTTCTAGAAGTCTCTGGTTTCCCGCAAATCACCCGAACGTTCCAGACCACAGGAGAAGGGGAGAGAAACGTCGAGGGACAGGTGACACTTCCCTAACCACCCCTCAGTTAGTGACAGAGACTAATGGGAGGCGTGACTCGGCGGCCTTTGGTTTCCTCACAGCTGTGGGCCTCATGCCTACCGCTAATTGGGTGACAATATATTGCATTAATAGAGGCATATGATAATTTCCAATGTGGGGGAATAGGCTCTCCATGTATTACTTGATTAAACAACCTGGTTAATGTCCTTTTAACACTATATCCCCCATATTTGACCAACACTACTATAACTCCTCCTCGGCCTGCCGTTATTCCTTTTGTGTAGTTCATCCTCTGTAATTGGATCTATAATACCAATATTGTTATTTACCTTTCTATTGTTATCTTCCATTAAAGGAATCCTAGTTCCCATTAAACGTAATTTAAAGTGCTTCATAAAATCGTTTATTAATGTGCTTATCATAAAACACAATTGATGCATTATATCATTAAATAATTTTTAAATTGTTGGAAATATTGTAATTGAATTAAATATTAAGAGAGGATGCTTTGTCACAATAGAGATGTATGCGTCTACAGTAAAATCCTGTCGTTGAGTATGACCACGTTATGACATAACGGGGTACACCTGATAGCGTTACGTGTTTTCCCTATGTAAGAAATGAGTCACATTGATTTACAGTCGTGCCATTTGGACACGCAATCTCCTGCATGTCGTCAGGCAATTATCCTACAGAACACTTGGTACTGACACAACTTCACGAACAAGAGGATAAGAAAATTCACATGTTTTCTACTTCACTTCATTTCTCATTAGTTGCTACAGCAAATACCACATTAAACGAGGATGAACGAACCGTCGCATTCTGTGTACATAACGTGTATCTGCAAGTGAAGTAAAGTTCTGATGATGGAGGTGGTATATGAACTGCTGTTGACAGCAGACCGAACGAGATGGATTCTCGGAAATGTGAAAGCTACTGGGTTCCTTTCCACCCTTACCAAAAGTGTTTGTGATTTTCCCTAGTTAACAACACGAATGCAGAGGTGAGTTCTCTTCTATCACCAATTCCCTTTTCCACATTTCACATTATTTCGCTTTCTGTTTAATGCTTCAGTGAGACACAGGGGTTGTGCGGTTTCGGACAGATGGAGCAGATGCTCGTTGAAAGTTCTTGTTGGCATTGACAGACGACAGCTTTTTCTCAGCCTCCTCGGTACGACGAATTGCCTCCTGTTCCGCCGGTGTCGCAACATTTCCGCACAGTTTTCTACAAGAAGTTAATGACCACTGCTAATTGTAATCACTAAGAGTTGTAATGTCCGGTAACAACTTTTAACTGTAAGATATAAAACTTGAAACTCTATACGTATTATTAATTGTTAAACTACATTTTGCATTAAAAATGTTGTACTCCTACACTAACCCGTAAAAATGACAATTTTCACATATATTATTCAACACGGTTTAGGCCATTTAGCCCTTTCCGGCTTCAAAGTCTTGCTCCCTCCATCTTTTCCTCGGTCTTCCTAGATTTCTTCGTCCTTGCGGTAGGTAACTGCATTCTATTTTAGGGATTCTATTTTCTTCCATTCTGTTCAGATGATGCTTCCATTTGGTTCTATATTCTAATATTGTTGTATTCAATTCTGCTAGTTTTAATTGTTGTCGTGTTTCATCATTTTATTTTGTGTTTAGTCTTGTATATCCAGGTATGCTTTTAAGGAACTTCATTTCTTCATTTTAATTGGGAAAGCCATTGCTTCATACAATTTTATTATTGAATCTTTTCTTGCTCTATTCTTTTATTGTACCTTTTATGTAGTTAAATTTATTTAATTTTCTTTTAGCGATGTCTGTTTCCGATATGTATTCTTCACACCCGAGGAAATTAAATTTTGACACTTGTTCAATAGTTTTATTTTCTATAACTATTTTAGACCGAACTGGATGAGTCCCTCTCAATGTCGTAGTTGCCCGCCTCGGTTGCGTAGATGGTAGTATGTCTGCCTCACGTTCAAGAGTTCCGGAGTTCGAATCTCGGTCAGGGCGAGTTACCTGGAAAAGGTTTTCTCCGGGGTTTTCCTTTATCCTTAAAGATGAATGTCGGGTAGCTCTAAGCTCCACGGACTCTGGACTCATTTGAGCATCAGTTCACCTATTTCATTCACCGCTCGATATGACTTAACGATGTAGGACGTAACATTAAAATAAAAAAAAGCTCTATGAGCAGCGGCGGGGAGCTCAAACTTGTAACTTTTATGGACCCATCCCTTGCTGTGATCCAGCCACTCTTAGATATAATCCCACCTCACCCCTTCCTCACGGAGGATGCCTCGTCGGAAGATAGGCACAAAAGGTTTCATTGATCGAGGTGCTAAGCCTAGTGGAATAGTGTCATTTCATAAATGGGGACAAAATATAGCACCAACGTGCGTTTTCAGTTAATATGCTTCACAGAAATACAATCTTAAAGTCCTTTGTATGCGACTTAGCCCTTTTTTGCATCACTCTGAACTGCAAAGGTCATCTTCGAAAACTTCAATATTACATATGTTAATTTGATAACAATTCTGAACAATAGCTTCAATAGCACTGTAAAAACCGGATATGAACGGATAGCTACATGTGTTTGGAATCAGACTTGAACTGCTGCTTTTAAAAGCATATGACATGATGAATTTTATTCTTTCCACTCATTCCTTGTCGTTTTTACGACAAATATTTACAAACAAGTATACCAGGATCTAATGGCATAGAGCGATGAGCAAAAACAAATATTTGACATATAACAATGAAAACAAAGGAGGAACATATGTTTTGTATCTGAATAAATGACTTGTTATTTCCTAAACTTGTACCAGAATGTATCGAAGATACTGATGTTTCACCAAAGACTGCAATAGGCATTTTCACGGTAATGCTGATCCGTGATCCTTGATGAAGCTTCAGCATCTTAGATGCCTTCCAGACCACGAACTACAAGCCCGGAATATACGGCCGCGCCGTGGCTCAGTGGTTAGACCGCTTAGCCCTCAACAAAGCGGCCCGGGTTCGATCCCAGGGGACCGCAAAGTGAGATTCGTGATGGACAACACGGCGCTGGGGCGGGTTTTTCTCCGGGACCTCCGGTTTTCCCCGCCATCTCATTCCACCGGTGCTCCATCTTCATCTCATGTATCATCAGTGTTACCGCCTGCGGTGCCGTATGTAATAAAAGCGGGCGTTAAACACTACACATTTCATTTCATTTCCCGGAAAATACACATACATTCATCTTGACTTTGGATTTGACATTTTAAGTTTAAACACATTTGTATTTGTTTATTTACATTTCAGCAAAAGTCAATGTACATAGTTTCTTTCTCTGAAGCAGATTACAAGTATAATCTCTTAATTTTTTTATTATAAAACATAAGTTTCGTATTATTTAGACATATTCATAAACAATTTTTACACTGCAACAAAAGAAGCAGCAGAGAAAATGGGATCAGCAGGTTTAATATAAGTTTTAGTATGAACATTTCTCAGGAATACTAAGAGCAAACATGCAATTTGCGTATGGTACACAAAGCAAACAGAACTCGAATACGGGAAATACGCATTTTGAGGTCCCCTGAACACAAGTAAGGTTTAAGATAAGTGTCGTTGAGTAGGGTAATTTTAAAAGCTCAAAAGGTAATAATTGACATTTAATTCCGAGTTCACTAAGCAATTTTCGTATGGAAATTAATTCTTCTTTCACGCTACCCGTGTATAGGGCAAGGTTTGGAAAGGGAGAGTCAGACTGTAAAATGCAATGCTAAAGCCGAGATTTGAATTTAACTACTTATATGTTGTAAGTCAGTAGGAGAATTTAATGTCGCGATAGCACATTGCAATGTTAGCTTAGCCGTTAGAGCAGTTGTATGGAGATCTGAAGATCCAGTGGATCAAATACCGGTTATAAAATAACCAGGGGTGCTACAGCCCATGTAGGGCTAGAACCTGCCAACCCGGCTGCCGGTCTCACGCCCACATACGCAAGGTAGAGGTGGGCGATCATCGAACCGATACGGGGGAAGATGTGGTCAGCATCTCGGCATCCCGCTGTCGGAATGTTGGCTTCTATGACCAGGGCCGCTTACCTATCATAAGCTCCTCAACTTCCTCACGATGCTGAATGTGCACCGGTCCTATAACCGGGACTTAAAATCCGCACCCAATGGGTGGGATTGATTCTTGGCCGCTATCCGTGGCAGGGAGCCAAGGCATTCTACCTTAGCCCACTACGCCACGTGGCAGAACAAATACCGGTTGTGGCATCAGTTTTTCAGTCTGACTCTGCATTTCCAAATTTCTGGATGTTAAAGGCAATTCATTACGTGGTGTTTCGAGGGCCGCGCCATGGCTGAGTGGTTAGACTGCTCGGCCCTCATCAACGTGGCCCGGTTTGGATCCCAGACGGCCGCAAATTGAAATTTGCTGTGGACATCTCGGAGGTGGGGCGGATTTTCTACGGGATCTACGGTTTTCCCCGCCAATCATTCCACCGGTGCTGCATCTTGATTTCATGTATAATCAGTGTCATCGCCTGCGGTGCCGCGGGCCTTAAACGCTACACATTTCAGTTCATTGGAGTTTAGTGACCCCGATGATCCTGAGTCAAACAAACTCCTTTTATCTTAGTTTCATGGAATGAAGCAATTTTACTCACGTGGTAAAATGTTTTACACGATGGCAACGATATGTACCTTGTAAAAATGCCTTTACCACAAAATGATTATATTAAGAAAACCATATTTATCAATAGGTTTTATTGATCAATTATGTTTATAATTAATACTTTATATTTTGATTATATATAACATATACATTATATTTAATATATTACATTTGAATTATTAACTTATTATTCCAATAATTATTTTAATCACATTTATATAAGTATATGGAACGTAATATGACATTGCCGCCCCCTTTTGCAGTTGCGTCAATATTACTTATTTGCAAGATTCTTGTATTTTTCTCAAGTTCCCTTCGCGGTGTTTAAAGTAGTAGAGCACAGCGTATTTTCTTGGTACTCCTTTCAGTAAAATGAAACATCTTCTTAGTTTGAAGCACTGAACGTCGTTCGAGAGGGTAACAGACTTTTCAATTAATGTAAATGAATCTGCTATATACTGTAAGTAATCAGAAGCCATTACATCCTTTGGGAAAGCGACTCCAACTTCGCTATAGGTAGCGTTTATTTGCATTACGCTTGTGTAAAGTAGGAACTTCTGCTAATATCAATTGTACAAATCTTTGCCGTTAAATACTTGTCCTAAAATTAACCCATTCTAAATGAATCAAATTTACCATGTTAGTGCAATATTCACACAATATAGATTAACCTTTGACGGAATAACTGTATATGTAGTAAACACACTGTTAAATATAACATAATACACTAATAAATACATAAACAAATAAATAAAACATGTGAATAATTTGATACATACGTACTGAACCGCATAAGGCTATATCAAACTGTATTAGAAATTCTGTTATCGAGAAGTTTTATGAATTTGGAAATTAAGAATGAAAATATTCTGACGGAACTATGGATCGAGTTATTAATTGAATACCGTCGACCGGTCTGCCGTTTAAAGAGAAAAGAGGTAGCGCTCTTGCCCGGCTTAAACTTCAGCAGCAGTATCGAGAGATAACCAGAATCTTCCCACTCCATAAATATTCTACAACTCTGGAAAATTCTAGCCAGCCGCTCGTGTGCCAGTGCGCTAGGATAGTAAGCGAGAAAGAGTGTGCCTGATCCGATATCAAGTACTGCTTCGGAGGTAGTGACAATTTTTGTGACGTACAATGGGTTCTGTTGCTGCTAGAGATTAGAGAAACCGTTGGTTTCGTGTCCCAGGGAGTCAATCGGACATAAGAAGAGGGCCATGAAAGTGAACTAAATCACTTTAGTGAAGTGATAATGAAACTGAAATAACTCATATGAGTGAAGTGACAGTTAAACTGAACTAAATTACATTAGTGAAGTGATAATGAAAATGAAACATTTCTTTACGTTCTCCAATATAAAGATATATCGGACGACAAGTGAAGTAAATCACATCAGTGAATTGAAAGCGAAACTGAACTAATTCACATTAATGAACTGATAATGAAAGTGGAGTAAATCAGTGACAGTGTCAGTGAAAGTGAGATTAATCACTTTAGATGATGAAGATGAAATGATTTATATATACGGGTGCTCAACTACGGCGGTCATCAGCGCCCTTTAAAAAACTAGTCATGGCAAAAGCCAGACATAAAACTTTCCAAAAACTATACAAGTGTAACAAAACCTATAAAAAATACACGTACGTAAAAGACATCAATCAAAACCTACTAAGAATTTCGTTCACTAAATCCTAAACTCTAAACTAGAAAAGAATCTAAAATCCTTCTCCACGGGTCTCCACGCACGGCCTACACGTGGGTGGGCCTGTTGACCGTCTCCCTCAACCACGAAGAGGAGCCCACACGAGGGAGAAGGTTGGCTCGGCACCCCGGGTGCGCCAAACCCGTACCTACCGAAGTAGGCCCCTGGGGGGTTAATCACTTTAGTAAAGAGACGTGAAAACTGGACAAAGTTACAATATTTTGTAGAACTACGTTTCCTTTTTGTATTTAAGGACAAGAATACAAGTGGTCCACAAATATTGTCGCGAAATCATTGTTGCGACTGGCGGCCGGCGCACACAAAGAGACAGATAGGGCAGCGCGGAGGTAAACAAATCTTCCTGAAACAAATAAAGATAGATAACTGGAAGGTTCGTCTTTCTAGTGTCGTCTTGATTGTTACAGAACATTCCACTGGTTTCTGGAACGACGAGGGAGCTATAAAAGTAGCCGCGGATCGCCAGTTGAGGCAGTCGAAATGGAACTTGATAAACTTGGCCGTGCAGCTGTGTTTTGAAAGTGAACTCTTTGTTTGTGGTCGATGACCTTGACGATCGTATTTGTGTATGTTGCGTAATTCTGCAACTGTAAGAGGTGTACAAAGTGTATTCCTACAGAAATAAAGAATATTTTGAATTTCTGCAAATTGGACTTAAAATTTTACGAACTCTCAGAGTCACAATATTGTCATTCTCTAGCGCAAATTATTAAAATATCTGACAAACATAATGGAAATCGGGACCACATTCATGTATGTAGTACTTTCTGGAATTTGTTCCCAAAAAATTTACTTCAGTAACAGCATAGATCTCATTCAGCATCGAAGCAAAACTTATTAAATTCTATACATTGAATTTGATAAACTATTAGAAAGTATTCAGGAGTTTTTTTCCAGTTTCATTCTTAGCAGCATTACAAACGTAATCAAATGTTCAGTACCTTTGCCTTCAGTGTATTCATTCAGCCTTCAACAACAGCTTTCTCCATAGCTTAGTATGACTATTATCGCAACTCTATGCGTCAGAGTAGACAAACATATTTATTGCTAGCTAAATACTATTTGACATGGCTGGCACTTTAAACAGGGGTATTTATTTTATTTTACGGGCCGATACTTCCACCGCTTCAGCCGTCATGGCGGGATGTAGGCCGTACCACACAGTTCTCCATACTTACTGTCACCTACTCACAGTTAGTGTGGTAGTTTTCTATACGAAGGGGTCAAACCGTACTTTGGTATCAATTTGATTTTTTTAAACGTGCAAGACCCCGCGTTAGGGAGGTTCCGGCTTCTCCCTGGTTAGAGAAGCGGGCGCTTGGGGTGTTTCTCTTCTATCATAGAATTCCTTCCCTTATAATTATTTCGTGTCCCCTTTTATGTTTCAGGGAAGCTTAGCAACACTGCAGCCTTCGGCCTGCGCCATACAGATGGATCAGATGCTTGCAGGTTTGAATTTCCTTTTCGCTTCTGCCAGGTGTTAGACTTTTCTGAGCCTTCCGCCAGTGTGATCAGGTCATCAGGCTTGAAATCGTTAACCGTGTTGTCGGCAGGGCTGCCTTCTTCCATGAAGGTAGCAAACTTAGTAATCAGCTTTGGGCCGAGGTACAAAATGTCCGCACAGTTTCCTGGGCATCCTTACCGTTGCCATTGATGGACAATGAGACAAACAACGTCTCCAAAATTCTGAGGCAGTATAGTATTCTGTTGCCCTTTCATATTATATTCGACATTAATGCTGATGAAAATAGTAAGCACCTACTTCAGAGCTTTCCGTTACTAACGCGGTCACTCAATGTTCAATCAACTCCTTTAATCAAATATGTAACAGAATTATTGGGTTACAAGCAAGGAAGAGAACACAAAGGGCAGATTGTTGTGCCAAAGTACAAAGAGGGCTATACAATTACATAAAGTGATCTATTTTAGGTCCGCTAACCAAAATTTGGTTTAAACGGAAAGAGAATTACATTTCAGCTGCACGTACCATGTTGAAGCCAGTTCTATTGAGCAAAAAATACATAAAACCGGGAAGACGTACTGGATACATTTTGGTGAACTTTTTCTCTACAAAGGAGCAATAAAGCTCACCTTTAAGTATGCCTCTAAAACATTTCTTTATGTCATAGTTCCTGGGTGTTATTTTTATATCCGTCACAAACATACCAGTAGCGTACCGGAAACACTTGTAACAGTTTTATAAACTCAGGTGCTTATTTTTGTAGTTCACAACTGTGTTATTAACAATACTAATAATAATAGTAATAGTTTGAATTTTGTTCATTTGTAACTAAGAATAAATTTTTAAGCTTATCTTATGTTTATGATTATAATGTAACTTTGTGGGTTCGTAGAATTAAAAGTCCAATTTGCCGAAATTCTAACTGTTCTTTATTTGCGTAGAAACACACTGCGTAGCAGCAGAATTACATCACATATCACAATCTACAACACCAAGGTTGAAGACAATAACAAACAGCTTACTCAACTTTCAGTGTTTACAACACTCTTGTTACATGTCTTTACAACAACTTTACAGATGCTTTCTGCTTACTCACAACTCTTGTTTTACAACTGACTCTTGGCGAGTGGTCACTTCCTTAAATGCCTCATTCATAACTCCAGACTGTTGTGGAAGTTTCTCTAAAATGTCAACAGATAAAACTCGACTGTTCTAGAATGTAATTATATATTGTCACCCAATTAGGGAAGGGACGGACAGGCGACAGCTGGGAGGGACCCTAAGCACTGGGCCACGCCCACTCATCGGTCTCTGTCACTAACTGAGGGAAATGTCAGTTGTCCCTCGAAGTTTCTCTCCCCTTCTCCTCTCCTATGGAACGTTCGGGTAATTTGCGGAAAACCAGAGACTTCTAGAATAGCAGGATATTCCTATAAAAGGGACTTCGATTAGGAGTGAGTCAGTCAGTGTTTGACGTGCTAGCGAAGGACGTGTTAATGAACGAGAAGACTGTGCGTGCATCGGAGCTTACGTAACCGCGAGTACAGTGAAATTGTAACGGACGAACTGGTGAATTATAATTGTTGCAGCACGTAATTCTGTGTAATTGGCAAGTGCTTAACTGTAAGTCGGTGGAAATAAAGAACATTTTTGAGTGGTGCAATTGGACTTTTCATTTCACGAACCCACAAAGTCACAATTGGTGTCAGAAGTGCGACATAACACAATGGAGGCAGCATTAGAAAGGATTTTAGCGGAACTGAAACAAATGAAGACGGCCAATGACAAGATCACCGAGAAGATGGAAGAAATGAAGGCCGAGTTAACCACAGAAATGAGAGCAGCGAACGGCAGTCTGGCCACGGAAATGAAGGCGGCGAACGAGGCTCTCGCCGCAAAGTTTGAAGAACAGTTGGCTGGCGTAAAAGAGAACGTCACAGAGTTAGGCGAGCGCGTCGAAGACCTGGCGAGCCGCGTTAATGAGCTGGAAGGAAAAGCCGACAGCAGCGTGAAGTCCCTGAACGCCATGGTGGAGGACGTCGTCGGCAGGAAGCTGAAGGATTTAAAGGCCGACGCGCCGGGACGCGACACAACATCTGCGCGCGTCAAACCTCCCAAGTATGACGGCGCGTCAACGTTTGAGGTCTTCCGCCGCCAGTTCGACACAGTGGCCAGGCACAACAGATGGTCACCGGAGGAGGAGGCCACACAGTTAATAGCCAGCCTCCAGGGACGGGCCGCGGAAGTGCTAAACGCAGTGCAGACGATGGCGGCGCCCAAGGACATCTGGGAGGCCCTGGAGAATCGCTTCGGGAACCACCGCTTAGCCGCAGCATACCGAAGCCAGCTAAAGGCAAGGTCGCAGCAGCCGGGGGAGACGCTGCAGGAGTTCGCCATAGCCATCGAGCAGCTGGCTAGCAAGGCCTTGGTTGACCTGCCACTGGAGTTCGTATCCCGGGAAGCCGCCTACAATTTTGTCGACGGGGTACGGGACACGGAGATTCGTCAGCGCCTAATGCTCGGCGAATATAAAACCATACACGAGGCGCTGACAGCGGCATTAAGGATGGAGGCGGCCAAAGTAACATCTATTCCGACGTCGAGAACGAGGAGTGTCCGCTACGCCGGAGACAGGAGACCAGCTGAAGGACGCCGGCGAACACCTAGTGGCCTGTGTTGGGGGTGTGGACAGCCCGGACACCTACAGAGAGACTGCCCACGCCAGGAAGAGCAGCCGGAAAACGAGTAAGGGCCGTCGTGGAGAGGGGCACGTCGGCGCCATCACCACCATCCCCTCGAGTGACACTGCGCGCCGTCAGCCGGCGTATGGATGACAGCCTCATCGCGGACGGTTGGATAAGAGGAAAGCCGTGCCGCGTGCTGGTGGACACCGGGGCGGCCGTGACCATCATCAGACCTGACGTGGCGAAGGGTTTGCCGACAAGGAAGCCAAGCCGGCCATACCAGCTTGTCACGGCATCGGGCGACACCTTGCCTGTGGAGAAGGAGGCCCTGCTGAAGCTGAACTTGGGACGGAGTGCCGTTCGTCTGTGGGTGTTCGTCGCGAAGGTGGCTGAGGAGGTGATCCTGGGACTGGATGCCCTCAGGAGCCATGAGGCGACGTTCGACGTCGGCAAGAAGGTCCTGCGGCTTAACGGAGAAGAGGTTATACTCCGTCAACCCGAAGAGCGCCTTGGAATGTGCAGGGTCGTCTTGGACGAAGACGTGGTTGTTCCCGCGAGGAGCGAGGTGGTGGTGACGGCGCGACTTGAGGGCCAGAGAACCAGGAACATGATGCTGGACCAGAAGACGCCTGTACGCGGACTGTGTGTAGCCCGGGCATTGCTGCAGATGCTGAGAGATGGTGCCGTCAGTGCCACGTGTGCGTGGCGAGTCGCGGCCCCCAGACTAGGAGCCGGGGTCGCATGCAGCAGTACAACGTCGGAGCGCCATTCGAACGGCTCGCCGTTGACATTGCTGGACCGTTCCCAGTTTCCGACCGAGGCAACAAGTACCTAATGGTGGTCGTGGACTACTTCACCAAGTGGCCGGAGGTGTATGCCATCCCAAACCAAGAGGCAAAGACAATCACAGACTGCCTCGTGGAGCAAGTGTTCTGTCGATTTGGGGTGCCGTTAGAGCTACACAGTGACCAGGGTACCAACTTTGAGTCAAACCTAATGAAGGAGGCATTACAAAGGCTTGGGGTGAACAAGACTCGCACTACGCCTCTACATCCCCAGTCGGACGGCATGGTCGAAAGGTACATCAAGACCTTAGAGGAACACCTGAGGAAAGTCGTGGCCAGCCATCAGCGAGACTGGGACGTCAAGGTGCCACTGTTCTTGCTGGCCTATCGCTCGTCTACACACGACACAACTGGGATGACGCCAGCCAGCTTAATGTTCTGCCGAGAGTTACGCCTCCCTTGTGACCTGGCTTTTGGAAGCCCTCCGGAAGCGAAACAGCCAGCGACCGAGTATGTGGAGAACTTGGTGGACCATCTCCACAACATGCACGAGATGGCTCGCCAGAACATCCAGAAGGCGAGCGACCGCATGAAGACCAGGTATGACAGGCAAGCCAACAGCCAAGGGTTCCAGCAAGGTGACCTGGTCTGGTTGTACCGTCCTACCCGGACCAAGGGACGCTGCCCGAAGCTCCAGCAGCCATGGCAAGGACCGTACCGGGTTGTGAAGAGGATCAACGACGTGGTCTACCGCATCCAGAAGGTTCCCCGAGGAAAGATGTTGGTGGTACACCTGGATCGTCTTGCACGCTACGATGGTGCTGTTCGGGACGACCAGCTTTGAGGAGGGAGCAGTGTCACCCAATTAGGGAAGGGACGGACAGGCGACAGCTGGGAGGGACCCTAAGCACTGGGCCACGCCCACTCATCGGTCTCTGTCACTAACTGAGGGAAATGTCAGTTGTCCCTCGAAGTTTCTCTCCCCTTCTCCTCTCCTATGGAACGTTCGGGTAATTTGCGGAAAACCAGAGACTTCTAGAATAGCAGGATATTCCTATAAAAGGGACTTCGATTAGGAGTGAGTCAGTCAGTGTTTGACGTGCTAGCGAAGGACGTGTTAATGAACGAGAAGACTGTGCGTGCATCGGAGCTTACGTAACCGCGAGTACAGTGAAATTGTAACGGACGAACTGGTGAATTATAATTGTTGCAGCACGTAATTCTGTGTAATTGGCAAGTGCTTAACTGTAAGTCGGTGGAAATAAAGAACATTTTTGAGTGGTGCAATTGGACTTTTCATTTCACGAACCCACAAAGTCACAATATGTCGGCAAGTCTTTTATTTCAGGCGCTGCTATGCAAGCTCTTTATTTTCGTGATATACTATCCGTCGGTTAATTATCTGCGCTATCTTTATTTGCCGGCTCTTTGTGTACACATGCTGCACTATCATGATCGAGTTCGCGACAGCAATTTGATTTTTCTACTATGAGATTATCATGAACAGAAATTGAATCGTTTAAAACAGCAATATAAACATGTTGTCCAGTAAAACTGCAATAACATTGTCCAAATTGTCAAAAATGGAGCGATATCTCCTAGGCTTTGTTTTTAAACAAACAGTGCAAAGATCTCAGGAGATTTAAAAATTCTTCAGTTGGGCTATGCGATGCCACTTCGCCTATATATCTAACGCTTTCGTAAAATAGCTGCATATACAGAAGTTTTAAATAAAATGATGTTTATATTAACGTAAGAAGCTACTGGTTGATTGCAGTCAATCATGGACATTAAACTTATTGGAAATCGTTTAGATTTCAAGAGAAATTATGTAATTCACATAGTGTAACATTCTATAAACGCAATTGTTGCAGAAAGCAGCTTTTAACATTTTTATAAGACAATATTTACAAAAGCCATTTACTGGGTGGGTCAGATAAGTAATAGCTATATAGTCCTCGGGGGTGGTTGGTATTCACCTCTTAGCTTTGCTGAACTACGAGACCGGTGCTCCGTTATTATGAGTCCGACCGAGCTTCGAATTCAGCTCCTCCGAATCTCTTCGTTCAAAAAGGTTTTCTTAAAAGCTCCAACATGTATACAATTGTTCAAAGAGAAAGTACCGGCAAGCCCTCTTCCACATGAGTCGATACTTAACGCTCTAGGGAAGGTACTTGACTGTCTGCTACCGTTTACTATGCCAAGCACTTAAAGGACATTCAAAACGTCGTCAATGAATTAGATGAAACAAAAGCTTTCCTCCACTACCCAGGCCAAGAGATCACTCGAGTGCCCCACTCTTGCAGCTTGCCTTGTTTATATTAACACGCATTTTGGTTGTATACCAAAAGCTATTCTCCGATTGGAAAGCAGAACTGTGGCAGTGAAAGATGATCTCTGACAGTGAATGTTTCGAGAAAACGAATACCTCCACCAGTTGCAGATGCATGTTCTTCGAAGTTCCAGATGATTATTTAGCAAAATCCTGGTTTTGAAGAAATGAAATTCATTAACACAGTATTGCAGGGAGAAAACTGTACAAGAAAGCTACCCCTAGAACCTGCTGCACTGGCATCAATAGTCTACGCTCCAATGACGTTATGTTCTGTTGAAAGAATGTTTTCGTCATACAAGAATGTGCTGCGTGACAATAGGAAGTGGTTTACCCCAGAAAATTTGGGTATGTAACTATCTGTTGCAACGCCAAAAAAATAATCTCGAAAGCAAACAAAAAACTCTGCGTTATTTGATGAATATCTTTGACCTTTGTGAAATAAGTTCATGCATAATTCTTACAAATAAATAGCAGAAAATGAAAATTAAAAATGCATTTACTGATAAACAAACAAAATATTTTAGAAACCTATTTTAATCAAGAACAACACAAAAACCTATTTTAAACATATATGAAACCTAAAATGATGTAGCCCGCCTCGGTAGCGTAGATGGTAGCGTGTCTGCCTCATGTTCAAGAGGTCCCGAGTTCGAATCTAGGTTAGGGTGAGTTACATGGATAAGGTTTTTCCGGGGTTTTCCATTATCCTAAAAGACAAATGTCGGGTAACTCAAAGCCCTATGGACCCTGGACTCATTTGAGCATCATTTCACCCATTTCATTCATCGTCCCTTATGACTTAACGTTGGAGGACGTAAGTTGCAATAAATAAATAAGTAAATAAATAAACAAATAAATATTTTTTCTCCCTTTCTCGTCAATGCTGACGTTAGGAGGCGCTTGGGTTCCCTCAGAGCGAGGGATCCGAAGCATCTGACCTGAGAGATGAAATCAGGGTTGAGGGATGGGCCCAACGCCTGAGATGAATGATTGTTGGAGCAATTGGTGGAATGATGGTGGGGGAAACTGGAGGACCTGGAGGAAACCCAACCTAGCGCCATGTTTTCCGCCACAAATCCCAATTTGCGGTTGCCTGGGTTCGAAACCGGGCCGACTAGGTGAGAGCCAAGTGGCCTAACCACTCAGCCATGGCGAGGCCATAATATATGTATAAGTAAATAGATAAATAAATAAAATGAAGGAATACTCTACCTAAAAATCCGGACGCTAGTAATGACAAACATTACCCTACCTATTATATATTTTGTCTCTACTTGATTTTGGAAAACTGTAAGGAAAGCCTTTTGTCTATTTTGTCTCCCCATAAATACAAATTTTATTTATTTCTAAAGCCTTGTTTTACGCATCTAATGGTAAGTAGATGTAGATGTTATAAAGAGGCAAGTAACTGATTTAAAGTCTGCTGTGAAGGACGATATGTGTTACATGTATGACTAATGTCACATCTTTGTGATCCATAATAGCATCGGTAGAGAACCGGATTCCATCGCAAAGGAGAGAGAAAGGAACAATTTTACCTTGAAAACACGAGCTCGCTCGCAATCTTGAATCTGAAAGCAGTCATTCTTATGCATCATTTTTCTCTTACGGCATAACACGTGACGAGTTCAATGAAAATAATTTAAAGTGTTTAAAGGACAAGCACATACGTTCACAAGGACAAAGGAGTTACATAATCCACATTTTAGGTGCACGTCTGTTTATATGAAAATATCCAGTGGCGTGATTCTGTTCTCAACACGTCAAGGTCTAGCCCTAATCCAATTTGTAGTTTATTAGGCATGGAGAAATAATTGAAATAATTACTAATGTAAGGATTCATATCTGTTAATGTAAGGGGAGAAAAGCTAAAATTCATAATTAGGGATTTTGGTGTTATAGAACACTACAAACATTTTACATTATTTCTACGTATCTTTTAAAACTGTACAACTTTTTGAAGCGTGTTAAAACACAATTTAAATGGGTTTCTGTAAGCCTAGCTCCATATAACACTCTAATGTCAAATGAAAGCTTTTTGCCTACATGAATGTAGATAAACAATGGTAGAGATGACCTTAGGAAACCGTAAACAGTAAATTAGCATTAGAAGAACTACAAAATAGGAAGGCAGACCTGTATATGAACTGAATGCCCTAAACAGCACAAAGTCAAAAGGTGTTATTATTTTTAAACTCCTTTTCTCGGTTTTTTTTCAGCATATCCTCATTTTAAAACAGTTCTATTAGTGTTTTTGGTACATAGTTAAATTTTATATATAAAAAATTTACGGGACTAATATTTATTAAAATAATGGTATCCACAAGGAGTACATTTTTATGCAAAGTTCTGAAGTCTCATATTATTCTATTTTCCCCTTTAAACTAGTAGTGTAGTGAAAGTTGCATATCTGCAGTTTATTAAAATCATAGTAAAATATTTAATCATACAAATAAAGTCCTTCAAAAATTATTGCATCGTGTGGAACAATATTTTTAAGGTAGTGCATGTATTCCACAAATTAATATATATGGCACTTATAAAAAAGCAGGGTTGAAATTTGTTGTACATATTGCACATCATGTTTATAGTATTAAGAATTCAAATGAATCGTTCTGTAATTAGCAACTTTTTATATTCCAAATAACGCTATATCTAAGTCTAATAAAAATTAGAAACGTTTTCTAATGTGATACTCATTAACTGGAGGAAATTAGCGACGGTGGAAGTTTAGGAGCGTAAAGCAAATATCACAAAGTACATTTGAATAAAAGCAAAACTCACTTTGCTCTTGATAGATAGAGTCAACATGAAAAATTCAATACCATATTCGGTATTTGAACCACGGATCTCCTGGTTTCCATCCAGTCGCTCTAACCCATTGAGCTACCATGGCCAACGTGCCGTCCTGACGTTAAATTCTACATTTGACTCATATATTTCCCCGGTGGACCACTAGGGGCTCTCGTATCCGAGATACATCGTTTGTGGCGACTTACTATAGTAAGTACTTGAGTCCCAGGCGTCATCATTTAACTTATTATTTTAGTTAATATTGATTTTTATCAATTAACTAAACTCACTTAACTCGTTCATTATGTGTGTCATCCTCTACACATACAAGTCGAATTATTCATTGCCCCTAAGGACATTTCAAGAAGTTACAGCAGTTCCTTTATCTGCTTGTAAAGGTGTAACTCTTCCCGGGAAAGTTTGTTATCCATTCTCATCTTTAAGTGCAATATAGTTACTTTTATTCAATTCCTTAAATAAATAACGTGTACCTGTAACTTAAAGAAATAACAGAATTCATAATGAGGAACATGTGTAAGATTTACATAGTACAAGCACATATTAACAGCTCGATCTTCAAGAGATCTATCTCGAGCAATAACTCCATCTAGCTTTCTAGACTTCAACTCCAAGATAAAGCATGAGGAACTATGGCGGGACACAGGTACAAAAACTTTAATAATAATAATAATAATAATAATAATAATAATAATAATAATAATAATAATAATAATAATAATAATAATAATAATAATAATAATAATAATAATAATAATAATAATAATAATAATAATAATAATAATAATAATAATAATAATAATAATAATAATAATAATAATAATAATAATAATAATAATAATAATAATAATAATAATAATAATAATAATAATAATAATAATAATAATAATAATAATAATAATAATAATAATAATAATAATAATAATAATAATAATAATAATAATAATAATAATAATAATAATAATAATAATAATAATAATAATAATAATAATAATAATAATAATAATAATAATAATAATAATAATAATAATAATAATAATAATAATAATAATAATAATAATAATAATAATAATAATAATAATAATAATAATAATAATAATAATAATAATAATAATAATAATAATAATAATAATAATAATAATAATAATAATAATAATAATAATAATAATAATAATAATAATAATAATAATAATAATAATAATAATAATAATAATAATAATAATAATAATAATAATAATAATAGTAATAATAACAATAATAATAGATCTCCCCGATTGCGGCAAAGGAGAACCTTGTGTAGGCAGCTTGCCATTTTGCCTGGGTAATCAAGCTTGGAATCCTTAGGGACCTCCGTGTGTCTCTATCTGCCAGCGTGCCTGCGGCCTATAGCCTCCTGCACTTCCCTCACTTCTTTCGGTCCTCCTTGGAATGGTAAGCACAAAAAGTCCGCGTTGGATTGATTTGCAAGGTGTCCCCTTCTTTTCCTGGGATATGTAGGAAAATGCGTTGGCTTACTGTCAGACGCCCTAAGAATATTTCATCAATGCTTTACTTTTTTAACTTTTAATTTTGAGTTTTCGATATAAAGTTCTCGTAGACATTTTGGTCTCCTCTTTGAGTGTCACTTTTTTGTGTTAAATGGTCATGTGGTCCACCCTGTGTTACCGAGCGGGATGGCTCAGGCGGCTTCGTCTGTGGCTTGCATTCGGAAGGCCTGGGTTCGGTTCCCTTGGCCGACCTACCTAATGCGTATGATCTTTTCGGGGGGTTTCCTGGGTCAGTAGGTAAATGCTGGGTAGGTTAATTACATCCCCCAAATTTTCTGTCCACCATTTCATTTCTATTATCATCGCACATCACCTCTCATCTGGTGGTCTCTTTCAGGGTAAAATGTGTCGGCGGATTTCCCGGCGGTTCATGGCTGGATGATATGTTCTGAGGGAAACTATTTCTTCCTCCGGTAGGTTCGTTGCCGGGCTTCGGACCTGTTGCTGGGACCATTTGCGAACCGGCTGTTGGGCCCGTTTTCGTACTGCAGTTGGGCGGGATGTCGGTTGTCTTGACATGTCGGGGGAGGTCTCAAAGAACAATACAGAGACCCTGCCCTCTGCACTGTCGTGGCTCCTTGGGACGGCCGCCCTCTGTCAACTCTCGCCTCATCCTTCCTCCCGGGATGCCTTACTTGGGAGCTTAGGTACAACGAAACATGACTGGTCTCCGTGCCGAATTCCCTCCGTCCTAATCCACCCTGTGTTGACAGTGGCATTAAGAAGTTTGTGAATATCAGTTTCTTGGTGGAAGATACAAATCGATAAATAATAATCTACTTCAAACGTACAGACTTACAGTTTATATGTTTCGATATAAGCATTAATAAACAAATATAAATATATCCTTTTGTCCAGGACATTTTCACTCCTGTAATGTATCTGCTAGGTAATCACCAACACCAATTAAAGTAAGATCTGAAGCTTTCCTGGCGACGAATGCGCTCACTTCCTTCTCGGGCAGCCAGCCAGGTGAAAAGATGAATAGCTATCCACGTTTCGGGAGTGTGCATCTCTCCCATCATCAGGATATTTATAAAATGTTATAACCACAAATGAATTACTGGATAAAATACAACTATAAACAAAGACAGAACACTATCAAAATTCTCATTACTGAACGAAAGACTGTTTTCAGTAAATTAAATGCCAGGTCAGGAGATGGCATGAGTATAGAAAATTGTGTCAAAGAAACGTAACTACTTAACTTGATTATCAAGCTGTATTGATCTTTGCTTCTTAATTCGACGGATTTGCATTTTTAAGGCCGGTTTCCAAGAGGAGCTGAACTGAAATCCAGCATCACGATTAAGCGTGCTCCTTTCAGAGGAAATCGCCAAAGCCTCCTTAATTCTCCGCTCCCAGTAACTGTTGCATTTTGCCAAGATGGTCGTCTCCCGAAAATAAACGGCTACTCCGAATATGACGTCGGAGCTTCGATCACCAAGGCTAGGAAAGGGAACCCTTAATACAGCAAGCGTCAGATAAGCCTACCGCTACAGCCTGCATATCCCGTTTACCGGTAATCTATCCGGCAGAATCAGCAGAATTCTCGCCAAATACAACATCAGCACCATCCACAAGCCACCGCCGAAGATTAAGCATCTGTTGAGACTAGTGAAAGACAAACTGGACTTGCAAGTTCCGGGAGTGTACCGCATTCCCTGTGAATGTGGGACACCGTGTATAGGACAAACCGGAAGGACCATCGCTACCAGAATAATCGAACATGAACGGAACATTAGTTTAATGCAACCTGAGAAGTCTGGGCTGGCAGACATTGTTTTGATAATGACCATAGAGCCAACTTTCGGAAGACCACCATCTTGTCAAAATGCAACAGTTACTGGGAGCGGAGAATTAAGGAGGCCTTGGAGATTTCCTCTGAAAAGAGCACGCTTAATCGTGATGCTGGATTTCAGTTCAGTTCCTCTTGGAAACCGGCCTCAAAAATGCAAATCCGTCGAATTAAGAAGCAAAGATCAATGCAGCTTGATAATCAAGTTAAGTAGTTACGTTTCTTTGACACAATTTTCTATACTGAATTTACTGAAAACAGTATTTTGTTCAGTGTTTTGTCTTTGTTTATAGTTGTGTTATATCCAGTATTTCATTTGTGGTTATGACATTTTATAAATATCCTGATGATGGGAGAGATGCACACTCTCTAATCATCTTTTCACCTGGCTGGCTACCCGAGAAGAAAGTGAACCAACAGCGATTGTTTAGCACCGTTTTCATTTTAACAGCAACTTACAGAAATGTAAGTAAATACGAACCGTGCGATTTTCCTTCACGTTGTTTCCCAGTGGACACCAGGAATATTGTCTGTGACGTTTCCGTGCGTGCTCCCGATTACGTTTATGACTAGACATACCGGATTGGATATGTAGTGGTTTACGTTTAGGCATTAGAAATACTACGCTGATTATTATTTACCTATTTCCTATTAATCCGCTGGCATCTCAAAATTTTTATATAGTACGTGTTTATCTTTGCTCTGTAGAAATTTAACTGTTTATACATCATGCAGTAAAAGTAGCCCGACTCCCATTTAATTGAGAATATCATATATTAAGTGCTTGAAGTTGCATGTGTATTTTATTGAATTCAATTTATAATTTATTTTTACGGATTTTTTTGAGGGCGGGGGGGGGGCGGAATCAGGCAAATATGTGAACATGTGTTGTCTATACTGAAATGAGGTATGACTGCCCCTTTGTGTGCCCCATATACATCTTCTAAGCCTTTTTATCCACAATTGTTGCTTATCTGGGAACAGAACCATTTACTGAACAAAAAATATATCAAGTTATTTCAGTTACAGGGTGCTGAAGACTCGGGGACTCGTTTGTGAACATGGAAAATTTCAAAACAAACGTCAGGAGCAGTAAATGTACGAATAAAATAAACAAGATAGCACTCCACTGAACGTCCTTCTGGACAACACTTGCAATTACATAACAAGATCACGTTTTCCCGCGAGAGAACAAAGGATTGACCTTAGAATAGTCATGTTGCGCGAGGGTCAGCAGGCCTGGTGGTATTGCAGTCAGAGGTTCAACTGTTTCATTTGCCTAATGAAATACGCAATTAAACAGCATTTCACTAGTGTCTAACAACCTGTAAGGACACGCTTCGGTTACATTTTCTCGTTGTTTTTTAATGTCTGAATATCGGATGTCTCACCAAGGATGTTTATGGAATGTTCCAGACTTCAAACACAACAAAAGCCTTTGTCACTGATATCCTCCTGCTGGCAGCGACAGTATTCTAGTACAAAAAGTAGTACATATTGGGCAAATTATGAGACTCCAAAGTGAAGATAATGGAAGAGAAATAATATCAGAACTAATTTTTTCAACTCTTGGTATTTTATGTGGATTCTTTTACCTTTATTACCATTTTGATGCGTTTAGGCATGATCTCTACCAGCATGGAACAATTTTCGTTTATTTCATATCGCACCAAATGGGCAGCCGTGGCTTAGTAATTAGACGACCCGGCTCTCCCGAAGGTGGCCCGGGTTCGATCTGAGGCGACCACAAAGTAAGATTTGTGGGGCTGGTTCTCTCCGGAATCTCCGGTTTCCCCCGCCATCTCATCCCACCAGTGCTCCCTCTTCATCTTATGTATCATAAGTGTCACCGCCTGCTGTGCAGCATATAGCAAAATCGGGCGGAAAACACTACACATTTCATATTTTCTGTACCAAACGTTCAGTTTCTCAATAAGCTGAACTTTTGCTGTTATTTTAAATCCCCGTAGGGGAAGGGATCCGTCCCTTTTAGCTGCCAAAGTGCGGGCGCTACGGACCCCTAGCACTCGTGGTACCTCTGACGTTACTAGAGGAACCTCGGGCCGAACATAACGAGCCCCTCCCGCATGGGAGTTGTTCGGATTGGGTTGGTCTCGAGGGGGCAGTTGGTTCCCGTCACCCACGGGCAACTGGGTACCTCCGGCCAGGTCGCTAGGGCCGCCCGGAGGGGGCAGAGGGTTGTCCTATAAGTCCCGGGGACTAGCCTGCAGAGCTAGTAGCTGGTGAGCTAGACACTGGCGGCCCTACCAAGGTTATTTGGTAGCTGGTTCATTAAGGACTGGCGCGTATGTGGCGTATCCACATCCGTCCTGTTTGCCGTAAGGCAGACGGGGGGGGGCAGCTTATAAAACAGGTGCTGTCCTAATGGAAATAACAGATGAGGCCCGGGTTCCCGGTCCTACGGGGCTGGGTCTTATGGGAAGTAGACCTCGGCGAGTATGTTATTTTAAATATTTTAAGGCTCTGTTTAATAATAACACACAGATTTTCTACAGAATTTAAATCGGGGATATTCCCTTGTTAGTGTAGCATTCTGACGAGGGCTGTTCAATAAAGAATGATCACAATTTTGTTTTGACAACGTACCTTTACTCATCCTCACAATTTTGATGGTCCTTCTCAAAATACTCTCCCCTGAGTACGATGTACTTGTCTCGGCGTTTTTGCCAGTTTTCAAAGACTTGCTGGAAACCATTTTTGAGACATCCTTCAAAATCGCCTCCACAGCCTTCACCACTGCTTCTGATGATGGATAATGGCTCCCACGAAGGCGTTTCTTCAAGTTAAGGAATAGAAAAATGTCACATGGGGCTAAATCAGGACTATAGGGAGAATGAGGGATGCACTTCATGTTGATTTTTGCAAGATATTCAGCAACAACATTGGCAACATGCGGCCGCGCATAATCGTGGTGCAGCATCGAGCCTGCTTCACAGAAATGTGGCACCAAATTAAATGTTCAGTATTTCAGAAAGTGATCTTAAGGTAATTCGTCGAACCTCTCTCACAATGGCTGCAGCAGTGTTGATGTTTTCTTCCGTAAGAGCAGTAACTGGAGCACCGGGTCCACCTTCCTTTGAAATTGATTGGCTCCGCTTTTGAAACATTTTAAACCACCTTCGAGCTGTGCTCTAGGGAAGAACAGACCCTCCATAGGCCCCCTGTAATATTGTATAGGCCTCAACTGAAGATTTGTTGAGACTAAAGCAGAATTTCTAAGCCGTATGTTGTCCCTTGCGTGTTACCGCCATTGCAGAAGTAGGCGATACTGGACATGTCTGAGCTTGCCTGGTTCTCACAGGCGGAAACCAGGAGTACCAACAATGAAACTACTACGGCGTGTGTGTTTCATATTAAGCTAACAGAATATAATAAAATTGAATTTTAGTGCGAAAAATTATGACCATAAAACATTATGATCATTCTTTATTGAACAGCCCTCGTACATTGTTAACTTTGAAGAACTGTGTTACAAATTACAAATTTTGTTCTATGGCAGGGAGTACAACATGTATGAACACATGACTAGTTGGAAAACATTCTTTATTTTGTGGAAATGGTGTTGTTCCTAATTCAGTTTTATATTGTTTTTGTTCCATAAATCTTACAACTATGTAGGAGAATCATCCAGGTCCATGGACAGCGATACAGCTCCAAACCATTTTTGATGTTGGAAGTTTTACTCTTTAACCGACGCACTAAGGGGAAAATTTTCCTTTATTTGTCCTTTTCACATACCGGCTGCTCTCTTCACATATTTCAAATATGGATTCATCTGATAAAATTACCTGGGCCAATAAAATTTTCTATTAACGTTAAATAGTTTTAAAAATTGCTCAAAAATAATATCACAGAAACATTAATAGAGAACAAACTGTAGGTTGTTTATTTTGTTTGCATAATATTTACATTTACATATTTTAGGCTACATGCACTTTTCATATTATTTTCATTTCTCTAAAATTTCACTGTGTGTTTCTGCAGCTCTTCCGCCCATAGCCATCGCAGATGTCAGTTCAACCTTTTTTACGTGGCTTGGATGGTGGTAAATCGGCTTCACATAATCTGCGAACTACTGAAACTGATATTTCTGTGCCATACGGTTTTAGTTGATTATTGAGGTCAATGCTGGTAGCTATTCTGTTTTGGTTTGCCGACTGCACAAGTTTTATTTGAATCCTTGCTGATAGTTTCCTTTTCCTCTCACATTTTCCATCCCTTTTTGAGGTCACCGTACATTCGGTCTCCATGGCAGCACTTCTATCTACACTGCAGAGCTCCATGCTATATACCGAGCCATTTTATATGTTCGCCGTAGAAGGTTGGGTGACACCCTTATCCTTAGCGACTCCCTGAGCGCCCTTCAGAGCCTTCGTGAGCTGTACTACCACCAACCCCTTATACAGCGTATCCAGGATACCCTCCACGTTTCACACGCCTCTGGCGTCAGCGTGGTGTGCGCATGGGTTGCTGGTCACGTGGGCCTGGAAGGGAACGAAATGGCGGATTTGGCGGCTAAGGTGTCAGCCACAGCACCTATACCTCGGCCGTTCTATCTCCGGCTCTGACATTTCTCTAGAGGGGGAAGCAGGCTGTTGCCAGTTCTTTAGCGGGAATTTCAAGCAGAGGAACAATGCGTATTTTAAATATTTCATGTATTTGCATATTTCACGAACCAGTAGCCAAATTATTATAATAGCGATAATAATAGGACTTACGAACACTAAAAATCGGAATTCACGCACGAAAAATATACCAAAGAAAGTTCACCAGCGTAAGCCGCTATTAGGCCACGTGGTTCAAACAAATTTAAGCTGGCAACACGGTGTTGGGTTCGGGAGCCACGCCTACCAGCGACAATGCAGATTGGCGTTAGCAGACAGTTTTAACTTCCTGACCACGACACCGGATGTAGAGACTCCCAGTACTACCAACAGATGCAGTTAGTGTGTGTGTGTGTGTGTGTGTGTGTGTGTGTGTGTGTGTGTGTGTGTGTGTGAAAGGTGTGAATGAAATATTCGAATAGAGTGGTGTTGTAATAAATATCTTGCATTATGATGAAATTGTAAATTGTATTTCAGTGTTTTAAAGTTAATATAGTCCTATATTTTCATTCTAAAGATAATTTTGAGGATATGTTTTCAATTGCTCATTACTGTATGTTGGTACTATTAGGTTTCCCCTTCCACCTTTTACAGTCGCAAAACGTCAGAGCCGGAGATACAACGGCCGGACAGTAGTGTTACCCTCCCTTTGGTCACTATGGGAGACTATCGGCTTGTGCGTAGGGCGGTGCTCTCGTGCTGGCGCGATGAGTTGTCTGCTCTGCGTGGCAACAAGCTGATATCGGTGAAGGTGCTCCCGATTCCTTGGGCGACCTCCTGTCGTTTATCCCGTCGGGAAGAAATAGCCCTGGCTCGGTTGCTCATTGGGCACTGTTATTTTACCCACAGTTTTCTATTGAATCGAACTCCGGTTCCAGTTTGCCCGCTGTGCGGTTCGAAACTGTCGGTACGACATATATTTTTAGATTGTTTTAGACTAGAACGTCTCCGCAGGTCTCTCCAGCTACCGGACAGCTTGGCGGAGATTCTCGCGGATGACGAGGCGGCGCTGGGCAAGGTTTTAGCGTTCGTTTTAGATGTAAATTTTTGAATTAAAGTCTAAGGACTTTCGATATTTTAACCTTTTTTTTTTTTTTACCATTTTTATTGTTTTAACTTCCGTTGTAGTCTTTGCCACACCGCAAGCCCTTGGGACTTTTTTAGTCTTTTTTTTAACTTTTTCTGGTTTTCTAGTTTTAAGATTTTAGTCTTTGCCTCATGGTTATGTGGGTGTTTTATCTTGAGTATTTTTGTCTTATGGTCTTTTAGTGTTTTAGACTTTCATTTAGTTTTTTATAAGGCAATTGTTTTTAAGGGCACTGATGATCCAGCAGTTGAGCGCCATTAAACACCGTCTCTCTCTCTCTCTCCCTCCCTCTCTCTCTCTCTCTCTCTCTCTCTCTCTCTCTCTCTCTCTCTCTCTCTCCCTGAGGTCAGCGTCTCACCCATTTTCAAAGCTTGATTAATGCAGCTAAGAAATTTTTGTGAAATACGCAATGTTTAATTATTTCACGTTATAGATAAACATTTTCTTTCAAAATATTCTCAGATACAACTATTTCCCTTGGAGATAGGTCAGCAGGTTTACCTATAACCTCACTTTTGAAACAATATCAGTGCTAACGATAAGATACACGGCATTAAGTGGCTTGAAATCAATTAATAATAAATACTGAGGATAAGCCATCACACACAATGAAAATAAATATTAAGATTCTTTACCTAGGTAGTTAAACATTTCACCAAATGAGAGCAATCTTACCCTCCAGTTGGACAAAGAAACGAAAAAAGTGGTTGCTCTTAATGCTGTGACTTTGTGGGTTCGTAAAATAAAAAGTCAAGTTTGCAGAAATTCAAAATGCTCTTTATTTCCGCAGAAAGACACTGTTTGTACACTCTTTTGCAGCAAGCTGACGTAACATACACCAACACAGTCTCTCGTGGCTTCTGCATACGTAAATAAACAAAGGAACTCACTTTCAAATCACTGCTGTTCACAAACGGTTATCAAGTCCAAATACAACTGTCCCACTACGTTGACAGCAATGGCACTTTTATATCTCCACTCATTGTTCTAGAAATTAGTGGAACGTTCTGTAACAACCAACAAAGCGAAACTTCCAGTCATCTATCTGTCTCTTTCTTTCTCTGTTTCAGCAAGCTTTTATTTCCGCGTTGCACTACACGTGCCGGCCCCGCCTGTCCCAACAATACCTCGCGACAATACAGAGCAACCATGGTATTACTATAAGTAAATAAAAAATTACCATCTATTATTTAAAAATAAATTGCATTGAATACGCTTCATATCATAGCAAGGAAAGGAATCACAACAATTTGAAATAGGTTAGGGGGGTAAATAACCTATTTTGTATGTTAAACAGAAATTTGCACAGAATGCAAATTATTTGTAATGTTAGTCTTTATCGTCCGTTTGTTCATCCATCCATTCATCTAGGCAACCACGCGTCTAACCTTCCGTACGCATTCTTGACCTCCCTTGTTTACACCTAAGTTGGACCTCAGACGGTGACCAGTTACACCCGAGAACATCAGCAATACAAGTGGGTCATTTTACAGTAATTCTTGAGGAATCGTGGTGATATTTCAATTCTACAAACATGTGGAAATTGGTATTTTATGACATAACTCTTTTTGCAAATGTGAATGAGTTTCTTACCACCATTCTGGCAAAACATTTGGTCGACTTTGAGACATTAATACTGGAACCGAGAGGGAGAGGATTGACTTCTTTTGGCATTCTTTGGGTGTATTATCCTGCTGCTCGAATGGTTACCCTGGCTTTATCTTTGTTTTTAGAAACCTCTCAGATAACGCACTCATTACTCCATGTGGACAAAACATCTATGATGTGTTTCAAATGGGAAGGGTTCTGGAGTCCAGCTAATCAGATGCCGTATCACTCTCAGCGTTGCCAGCTTGTTACCCCATTCCTTTTATATTTCCCTCTCTCTCGCACACTCATACAACATGCAGGTCTGCTTGGCGCAGACGTAAGGTAAGCAAATTATATTTTGCAAACTTTTAAAATGATGCAGTTGCCAAAATGAAAATTGGAAAAAGCATTTTCGCAAATTATGTATATTTTAAACTACTATAAGTATAATTATAGTTTATGAATTACCTGTTTTTGTAATCCAAAGGAACTGCCAGTGGCTCATCCATATCGCTGTCAAAGTCACTTCCGTTAAGAGACAATTCGTCATTAGCACTGTCTTCATCGTCTTGAGTCTTGCAAATTTATGATTACAGGTTCCAAAATCATATCACGTGCTATTTCCTTCTTAAAATCCTCTTCTTGAAGTTGTTCTGCATGCCTCACGCAGTTTTCCCAGTTCTGTTGTGTCACCTTGTCAATTTCTTCGTGAAAAGTCGTTTAACGTCCGTCAGTTTAAAAGTATTATTTCTGTTTGCAACCCCCCTTTTTATTTGAGCCCACACCAACTCAATTGGATTATATTGGCAGTGTTAAGGTGGGAGGCGTATTACCTCGTGTCCCGTTTCAATTGCAAGTTGATCCAGCTGATACACCTTTTCCGTGTTTTTAAACGGAAGTACTCTTTGCAATAACTCATTTTTTGTTTCCGAAAAAAAAAATTGAAGAACGTGTACACCTTAAAAATAATACTTTTAGCCTGACTTCGCAATACCTGCCTTTTTGACTCGCCACTAAATTCACAGCAAGAAGCCATTGCGCTATTTAACTCTTACTCTACTGTTGTGTAAAAAACAACTGAATGATATTGTTCTGAACTCTCCAGAGTAAATAAATACTTCTTATCCAGCATTCATTCATAAACATAAGCAGACAGCATTCCACAGGCTAACAGGAAATGAAGTGTTTGTTCTTTCTCGAATTTAACACCTTGACTTATTCACAGTAATTCTTTCATCCGTCATGCCAGTAGTTTAAATTTAAGTTCTGAGTATTTAAAAGTATATGTATATACATACAGACCAACCACTCTGAACTCTCTTGAGTAAACAGAGATTACGAACCATTCATAAACAAAGATATAATGTGACCAGACACGTTCTGCCAGGGCCGCAGAAAATTTATTGTTTCCTCTCGCTCGAACTGGATTATTCAAAGTAATTCTTTTATCACGTCATGTCAAACATTTACGTTTCAGTTCTGAGTAACTACAAATATACGTGCACGCATACATGGAACCAATAATTACATTCATTCAGTGCTTACGCCGCGATTTATTATTATAATAGAGGTAATAGTGGTTTATTTATTTGTATTAGAAAAAATATTTGAGCTAAAAATATGGTGTTTTCATGGATATGTTAGATACATTATTCTCTACCTTCCACATGGATCAGTTTCAGCGAAATCTGAAGTTTTGTCTTAGCGCGAATAGTATTTTATACAGATTGATTAGGTTGGCACTCCTCTCACACCACTTAGCAGGAATGCAATATGACAACACCACAGGACTCCGATTGGTTGCTCACCTAGTAGCGCTCAAGGACAAACACCTTCCCATTTGAAACAGATAATAGCTGTCATTTGTAATTCCTCAGCATTCCGTTGGCTGAAGTGATGCGTCAATTGGTGCTTAACAGTTGTTCGAGAAGCGTGCCAGTACCCCCTCACCCTTCCGAGAATAATCAGTGATGTTTGTGTCAAGAGCGACTGGACGAAAACCAGGAGAACCGTGGTTCAAATCCCGGCCATGGCATTGAATTTTTCATGTTGACTCTATCTACATTAAAACCTTACTTCTTCTAGTTATATAAACTATACAAAAGCTTATTTAATCAAGGAAGCATATCAGCCCTTTGGATTGACTACCGCCTACTGTTGAGCGTTAGTTGTATTCTACAGTTTGATTAGAATCAGTTTCTTCTGGAAAAATTTGTAATGAAACACTTTCATTCTTGAGATCTCGGTATATTCCTATAATAAACGGACGGTTGGAAACGAAATCTGTCCAGGTTATAAGATAGCTACAGTGGAATACTAAATTTATAGGGAACTGAACCAACAACTTTGACTATATAACACAGAATAAGCATGTAATGCTTTTAAATCAATAAAACAGAGTTATTCACATTGGCGGTAGCCGAGGTTGGTGTTATTTCACTCTTGCGTGGTGATAGAGTAAACAAATTAGCATTGCGATATTTCAAGGCCGCGCATTTGATGACAAGATGACGGGGCAGACGTGTATGTTGACACCGAGGGTCATCCACTTGCTCCGTTGCCAAGTAGGAAGTTGTGCTAGCGCTTCCGGTTTGTTTTATCACTGAAGGCCCGGCGCCCGACCTCATGTCCTGGAAAAGAGCCTTTGTTGATGGTCCGATGTTCCTACTTCTGTTTTAAACATCAAATAGGTAGTTTAGTTAATTGATGGAAATTAATCATTTCTTCAGACTAGCCGTATACAGGCTAAGTCTTTTGATAGAGTCAACATGAAAAATGCAATGCCATGGCCGGGATTTAAACCACGGATCTCCTGGTTTCCGTCCAGTCGCTCCAACCCATTGAGCTACCATGGCCAACTTGCCGTCACGACATTAAACTCTCCATGTGACTTGTATATTTCCCCGGTAACTCAATGGGTTAGAGCGACTGGACGAAAACAAGGAGATCCGTGGTTCAAATCCCGGCCATGGCATTGAATTTTTCATGTTGACTCTATCTATCAAATAGGCATACTACAGCACAACGTAATACCGACCTTTGCCTACATCAAGCAAAGGAAAATTATTTGGTTGAACACCTACCTACCTACATACCTAGCTACCTAGCTACCTAGCTACCTAGCTACCGACCTACCTACCTACTTAGCTACCTACCTACCTAGAAACCTAACTATCTAGCTACCTACCTACCTAGCTACCTACCTAGCTACCTACCTAGCTACCTACCTACCTACCTACCTAGCTACCTACCTACCTACCTACCTACCTAAGAAGGTGACCTACCGAAGAAAGTTAACTATAAAAACCAAACCGAGTAAAATGGTTCCACAACGTGTAAAACTTGTACTTGGTCCTGGCTTTGATTCCTGAGGGTGGTCATTCAGATCATGGGTTTTCTTGATTTTCCCTGATTTGATAGGCGAACACTGTGGTGGTTTCTTTTCTAGCACGAATTACTTTGTCCCCATTTCCCGTCCCTTCGCTTCCCCCTTCATGCTTTAGGCAGGTTTAGGGTCTGTTCTGTGTTGGTCGCTTCGAACAGATGGTGTGGATTCTTTCTCATTGAAAGTTCTGTGCTCTACCAGAACGGCGGAAATTGTATGCTGCCCCTAATGTAATAACGGAAGAGATTCAGAGCGTACAGTGGATGTTTCAGACCCGGAATGCACCATGAAACGTCTGAGTGAAAATGTGGGCAATCATTTGTGTAACTTTTTCCATTTGATGCGAACGGAGCCGCTGTCCACCTTCAGTGCTCTATGAATTCTCTGAGTTAAAACTTGTTTATCATTTGCGAAACTGTTCCCTATAATGTGAACAGTGTATGTTCTAGTCTTCAATATACTAAATTTCTGTAGAGTAAAACTTTTTAGCAGCTTATTTCTGCAGCAATATTTTCAGGAAAGGGTTTTCTTTGGTTGGTGTAATGAGGCAGTTACCTACGTGGTTTTATGTTGACTCCATCTACGTTTATAAACAAATGCTCATTTTAATGATATGTTAGGTGCGCAGGCATAAAAAAAACTGAAGTCATACAAAGCACCCCGAAACTAAACGATACCAACAAATCTGCGCCAGCGGAACTTGTAGTCATAACACGCCATCACACCACAGAATTGTTAGTATAATTTAACGTCCAGCACTTTTAAGCACAGGATTGTAGAGAGGAGTTTTGAAATATTCAAATAGAGGAATGACATGAACACAGACAACGAAAAACGACTCCATAACACCAATCGCAGAATACGTAACCATTGGCCTACCGTCAGCAAATATTACCAAGGGTCAAAACCAGGGCATATTATAGAAACTAACGATAGTACTTTACAGTTTTCTCCTGCAGAATGGAATAAATGGCAACAAATTACTAAGTTAAGTAACATGAAATGAATAAAGACGTTAGAAACCAGCTCCATGACGTCGGTGAATATTGACCACTGATCGCGGAATCCTTCCCTATTCAGTAGCCAGTTGAGATAACTGCAGAAACACCGGTTCCCCAAATATATAAACGAAAGGAATGGACATTTTGCGCTCTCTGCAATGGAATGTCAAATTATGCTGATGAAGTGCACTGCCCCTTGTGTCCTAGGAGCAGACACACTATACCTCCGTAGCCATATGAGCACACATAGAAATTCACAGCTTCCAACACAACTAACACACTGTTATCCGCAGCAGTAGCTCACTGCTACTTCACAGAATGCATCCGAGCAACCTTGTTAGGTGGTCTGGCCTCCCTCAGATGTCTTAGCCACGCCATCACTACCATAGATGGGAGCTGCTACTGCCATGGCTACCACAAAGGCTGAAGTGTCCACACTGAGTTTAGGACTGGGGCCACATCGAATCTCAACGAATAAGCACTTCGTCGCTGTTGAGGTGAAGCGTCGTCGCAGGCATGAAACTGCTTCCTAAACTGCATCATCCCCTTCAAGAAAGAGGCACCTAAGAGGACATTGACGTGATTTCGTATCAATGCAGCGCAGTTTG
Source organism: Mantis religiosa (assembly GCA_030765055.1). Classification (NCBI taxonomy): domain Eukaryota; kingdom Metazoa; phylum Arthropoda; class Insecta; order Mantodea; family Mantidae; genus Mantis; species Mantis religiosa. The sequence goes on from CM060950.1 coordinate 60,246,862, forward strand.
TGTCATAATAAGGGTTGCCACTCCCACACATATCTTGACCAAGTCAGTAAGCTGGTATTCCTTACGTCTTTAGTTAAGCACTTACGCCAGCTCCAGACACAATTTCTATGAAATAAGGCCACCAGGTTCCAAGAACTTCAAAGTTAATACATTTACGTTGACGAAGGCTACTCGTCGATAAGAAATTTTCTGAAACATGCATTTACTCTACACCCACCATTAGCACAGCCCAGATATCACCACCACAGACATTGACCAACAAGTTACCAGTCACTTCATCCGACATAATCTCCACCATGAAAATTGCGGATTTTGCAGATTCTAGCCATGACGTTTGACCGTCATCAATTCGACTCTAGCTGAATTATTATGCTCACATATGACTTCCAGTGCTCAGATAGAAGTTTGTAATTTCAGAATAAAACAAATAAGTAATGCGACCAAATCACAGCTACTTCGTTCCTGCCCAAATATCCTTCTGTTTTCTTTTTCAAAATACCTACTTCCCCTCCGGAGCAGAGACGAGTAAGAAAGAAGCTTTGTGAATAACAGGAAAAACTCACAGATAGCTGCATCGTTAGCAGCGACTGCAACTGAAGCCAACGAAGAACTGCTGACCGTTCATTCAGTCTAGCTCTTGAGTGTTCCTCACCACCACATGACGTAACTACTCTAGTCTCTACCGGCAACTTAGCCTCCTCTTCGTCACTAGCGCCTAACTTTAGACCATCGACTAGACAACACCACCGCCGAAACAGCCCCCGCTTCTAGAAACGGGCAGCAGTTCCTCTATCATTATTTCTGTTTCAGCCGAGATATTCGCTGAGCACTATGATCATATTAGTGCTGCGATTGTAGTCCTACAGCGCCAGCTACTAGCGAAACTTCTGCTCGGATATGCTCAGCAATACCTGTTTTATGTACAGAAGGTCAACATAATCCAGTTCTGTAACACAAAGAAGCACTAATGTATCTAGTCTTTAGACAAAAAGTAGATAATACTGCGCCACTCTCTACTGGTCTTAAGTTCTTGGCCAGGTCCCCCGGATGAAACCCGTTCTCTCTCAATGAATACTTCCCTCCCACCGTTACTTCCTCTATTGTCAAACGGCGGAAGGTTGTACTGCGCCACCACACAGTCATTGCTGTGCTTCGTGCCTCAACATGGTTTGCAAGCAGCACGATTTAGTACATCGCCGACGTTTATGGTCCACCTCTTCCAGACCAAATAATTAAAAGGCGCAAGTGAGTTTTGTGCTTCATTCCAAAACACGGCCCTCAGTCGCTTCGCCTCACATCCGTTCTTTTTAACTCACCCACAGCTGACTTTGCCGCTGATCTCCTTAAAACGGCAGTTACACTTGGACTTCACTGGCCACCCTGCTTCCACTAAGAAAGATATTTTACAAATAGTCATTACCGTCTAGACCATACAATACCATACCATCACTTTCGGACAACTTCACAGCAGTCACAACTGCTATTCACCACTGAACAATCGACAAACGTCAGAAAATGGTCACATATAAAATTACATGATACTCAACCTTTGCATCAGGACATAGACGCCATGCTTCTAGACCACACCGGTATGCTGATGAGACTTAGAAACGGAAGGACTTAGAAGGAAAATTATTTGACATCTTGCAGGTCTATCTCTCCCAATAGTCTCTATTTTACCAAACCTACTTCTCCAAGTATCACAAGACACCGCTGATCTATCTCCCTTTGCACCATAGATGGTCAATTTCGTCAAACTGACACCTAAGGTAACAGGCCTTTGTTTAGATACAGGCTAGGGCCTCTGTTTAACCTCACATGTCTTATGCGCAAGCATATTCATAATTTGAGCATAACCACGAACATTCACTCTGTTTCATTGTATAGGATACCATGAATTATAACCTCGAAAAAAATATTTTAGCATGTACTCGAAATTTAAATAAATTGTACTTACAGTGTTTTACCATTTATATATTAAATGTTAACAAAACAAACAGGGACGACCTAAGCTACATATGATCCCACCAAACAAAGACACACCACACCCTTAGAAGCCTTTCGCCACTAACAATTTCATCAGTGATACTATGCAATCACCTCCCATTTAGTACGCTGAATCGCAAGGACCAGCTCATCCTTCTCAACCGCATGACACCCGGCACTGAGCTTTACAATAACTTCTCCCTTCCATCACCGAAATAAAGACAGAACCTCATAACTTGAAAAAACAACTGAGGGCTTTTGAGACGCCAGCGTCCCGCGTTTAATGCAGCCACTAAGCTACTCGATCATCTCTAAGCAGCAGTCGTAGTCACGGAAGCACTAGAACACTAATAAGTTCTACTAGAACCCTACTAGAACCCTAGAATCTTAGCAGCGAACGTTGTATAGGCTAGAGAAGAAACCAAGGCATACATTGCATGACGCTGAAATGCAACCACCGCTCACCATATAGAAACGGGAACACGCCGTTTGCATAATTCACTTACACAGTGATGACAGCTTTCCTTGAAGCCCTCCACTCGAATATGACACATATGATCAACAAGGATGTCGCAAATCAGAGCCCGCACTACACATAATGACCCCACTTAAACGTGTCTAGCACTTACACCATGGCGTAGCCTTCTAAATTAACATCACCATTGCCGTCCACAGAATGGCAGTTCTAAAGGTACACCAAAATAACGAATGTTCGTATAGTGAGACTCCTTAAGCAAATAGTAAACAAGAAATAGTTTAAAATGTTCTTATCCGCCTTATCCCATGCTGCCTTCACTCTATCCTCTATAATTCAACTCCTCCTCTCTCACAGTTAAACCCAAACAACAGGGCAAGTTCTCTTTAAACTTATTTCAGAGGAGAGAGGGAAATTCCAACTCCTGCAGCATCAGAGAGGCTATATTGCCCTTCCATATAGATGGAAAGCGAGATAGGGCTTCTGCTACAGATATGAAAGATGTAAGGTTTCTCGTACAGAACTGGCAGATATGCTGGATCTATGCCGAAGAAGATGAAATGGTGATACTGCTACAGAAGTGAAAGATAAAATGGCTCTCATGAAGAGCTTGCAAGTTCCTACAGGCCATGCTTGAAAGAGGTCCATTATACCTCCCTGAGTGTTCATGCAGGTACCGTTAGATATGAGATTATACTATTCTAGTAGCACTTAAAATAGGAATATGGAGTAGTTAGAGTTTTAAGGAGACCCTGTGTATGGAATAGACTTTCAGTTTGTTAATGTTTATCTCCTTGGAGAGCTGCGACTCCAAAAAGGGCTGCCTTAGCTATGTTCTGTGGTGGACTAGGCTAGGTGCCAATTAATTTGTTGCCTAATGTTATCCAGGTTAGTCCTGCGACATCTATTTCTAGTAAGTTATTAGAAATAATACGTCCGTATATTCATTAGCTTCCTTCTTCTCCCAACATTGACCACACAAAGGCCTGAAGAAGTACAAATCAACATCAGCGAAAGGTCAACATCCAGCAACAATGGTCTGTCTAGGTCTTCTCCGAAAGTTCACCGAACCCAATTATATCTGGTTTAAGTTGTCTCGAGAAGCAATAATGTGGAAGGACATTTCACCCGAGCAAGTTGGTTGAGAGGGTGAAGGTACGTTTTGCAAGCAGAAACGATGGATGTTCTTTGATACCTTTTAATTTGTTTTGTGTTGTGTGCAGTGTCGGACTACTATAGTGTGTGTGCGTGTGGATAATATATTATTTTAATTAAGAATTCGTTATACCATTACAATTGGGTTACAAGGTAATGTGAAAAGCTGGTATATACTTCTATTTATTTTCTCCAATTTATAACAATGATTCTTGTACTGAAAGCTGGTGTGGGTAAACGGGGTATACACTGCCGTCTGAGGCTATAGAAAAAGGTCACATTGTACACAAATTATTAGAAAAAGAGTACAGTGCCTTGAAGAATGGAAGAGATACAGTGCGAGTAGTTAATTTGTTAGAAGGAACATGCAACTGAAAAGCAGTTCCTTGGAAACTGTTATACACTTGGAAAACTGGAAAATTGAACAGTTTCTCGTATTTTAAACAAGAGAAAACTGGGGCATGAAAATGGAGCTACTCCTGGAAAAAATAGCCATAACGGAACATCTAAGGCCCGCCTCGGCAACCTAGATGGTAGCAGGTCTGCCTCACGTTCAAGAGGTCCCGAGTTTGAATCTAGGTCAGGGTGTGTTACCTGGATAAGGTTTTTTTTCCCGTGGTTTTCCCTTATCCTAAAAGAAAAATGTCGGGTAATTCTAATCTCCATGGGCCCTGGGCCCATTTGAGCATCATTTCATCCATTCGTCGTCCATTATGACTAAAACAAAAGTTAAAGGACGTAAATTACAAAAAAAAAAAAAAAAAAAAACACCTAAGGGAACTGTCACATACACATTCATAAATTCTGCTACACAGCAAACAATTTACGGTTTTTATAAATTGCAGTTTTTGCCAGTTTGAATGAAGCTTTTCAAGAGTGAAATTGTTTGAGGGCAGCAAATGGACCCTTCGTGAAAGACTAAAATACATGAAGTTTCGATATATGAAAAACAACAAAAGAGGTAAGTTTCTATGAACCACATTTATATACTCACCATAGGTAAAGGGCAGAGGTTTATTATTCTTCACAATGATAGGGTTTGTTCCGAATGACCTCATTTTTAAATCCCAGGTGACGAAAATTTACCATGTAGAAATGGACGAAAATGTCTTAAAAAACTAATTCGTCAAGACACTGCTTAAACATCCCTTTGAACTCGGTTACTGTAATGGATAACGGTTCTTAGTTGTATTAAATAAGGCTGCAATTCCATCCACAAGGAAAGCTGTGATTAAGGACGGCAGATCTACAATTGCGATGCATGTTCCACAAAACGTTTGCTGAATAACATTAATAAAACGATTAAATAAATTAAGAACTAATGAAATTGACCAAATTGCTGCACAATATGAACTCACTATTTTGTGACTGTCTCTGTACCATTGTAAACTAAATCCAACTGAATTTATTTGGATGCAAATAAAATGTGATGTTGCCAGATATAACATAAGCTTTATATTTAGCAATACAAAGGGACTGATTAGAGCAGCAGTGGGGAACATTCATCCTGAAAATTGAAGAAAGAAAATGCTTGTGATCACGTCCGGAAGATAGGAGACTCCCGCTGGAAGGAAGACGCTCCTATAGATGAAGTATGCAACAGTTTTATTATGGTCTAATTTATAGCAACGACCGTAACCACACCACTTTAAGGCCGCACCACATAACTTCAACCAATTAGGCTAGCCATTCCCCCAAGTTTTTCCAAAAATGTTACTGTGTTGTCAGGACACGTAAAGCGTAGATATTGTTTCTTTGGTTTTCTTCACCATGCGCAATCTAAGCGTACCTATTTGTCTAGTTATAGTTTAACTTTTCACAAAGCTGGCTTCCTTGTTAGTTAGCAAGTAATTTCTTTTCGTATTAATATTTCGCAGTTCATCAGTGTTTAGTGTTATTATTAGCGTAAGGACACAATGTCCCAAACTACGAGCACCAGTCAAAAATGAGATAGACCAAGAACTCGCTTCCCCAACAAAACGTACTTAAAAGTGGGTGGGAGATCTGCACTACGTCGACGAGCAAGGGAATTGCGTGCGCTGCGTGAATATTTTGAAAAAAAAAAAAAATAGAGAGAACAGTTAGGTTCTTTATTTAAGGCAAGGCTACACTAAAACTTTGCCGAAAATGAAAATCATGGAATTTTCTTTTTTGGCATTTTTAGGTAGCTTAGGGTCCGTAGTAATACATGGCATGCTACTTTTATCATTTACACTATTTTAGGCCATCACGCAACAATTTAAAGAGACCTTTAACAATTGTTAAAAGTAACAATCATTACTTTAAAATTAATTTTCTGAGAAACTCTTTTTCTAACACTTTTCAGTATACAAAATGTCTCACGCGTCAAAGTTTTTCATTTAACTTGTTGAAACTTACAGGATAGGTCCATAATATGTAAATAACAAACTTAACGTTCTCCTTTTTGTAAATGCTCATGTTTTGAAAATTATATGGTGTTAAGGAATAAAGAAAGTTAATATTTTCAAAATTTTGAGAGCTAACACATGGAAAATATTTTAGAATAAATGCTACAAGAGTATTCCAAAAAATAAGAGTGTGGGTCCTTTAAAATTGCTCTTTAATAGCCAAAAACGAAAATTCAGGTTAAAAGCTCTCATTTTTGACGCGTAGAACATTTTTAATTTTTACAATATTTTCACAACAAAATAATTAATGAACTATTTCGTATAGCAACATGAAAATTTGCATGCAAGTTTAAAATGATATTCCAATTATGTAGCTAAATTTTCATACTGAAAGGTTTACTATTATAGAAGTTGGAATTTTCAGTGTAGCCTTGCCTTAAGTACTTTTTTTGTAATTTACGTCATCCAGTGTTAAGTCATATCGGACGGTGAATGAATTGGATGAAATGATGCTCAAATGAGCTCAGGGTCCATGGAGCTTACAGTTACCCTACATTCGTCTTGAAGGATAAGGGAAAAGCCCGGAAAAAACCTTTTCGAGGTAACTGTCCATGACCGAGATTCGAATTTGGGACCTCTTGAACTTGAGGCACACACGCTACCATCTACGCTACCGAGGCGGGCAGTTAAGTACTGCTTTCTTTCTTAAGGCAATGCAGAGATGAGCATTCTAAGCTTTTAGAAATGTATCTTGTGTGCTTAACCTACAGTAAGTACACTTCAAGTTGAAATGCACGTTCTGAATTCGTTAGTTTTTAAAAGGCTTTCAGTTTTGTACTTGCTAATCTAATATGGCATACAGAGAAAGTAGACGTTCTAAACACTATTTTATTATTTGCGTGTTCAGGAAATTCATTCGGTAAACTATTATGCTTAATGCCCAAATGTAGGCATATTAACATACTCTTGCTTATTCTTAATACGTGCTTTCTAAGAAACACTCCAAGGCAGAAGCATTAGGAAAAACGAATTTAAACTCTGCTGCACATTTTCACCGTTTCGTAAGCTTTATCTGTACATTGTCTTAACAGAATTTCGTTCAAAACGGTTCCCATATGTTAGAAATATAAATATCAACAAATTAATTTAGGCAACGCCCTTTCTGTCTAACCATCGCGCGCGCCAAGGCTTTCATAAGCGGCAAAGTGGGTTTCCACGCCACCACGTGCTTCACGACAACTCTCAGGACCCTAAAGTGATTCAACCGCAGAAGAAGCGGACTCATGAAGACGAAGATTCTACATCCTTTGCCTGCTCATAGTTCACAGTGCGCCACTGACTGAATGGAAGATGTCGAATTACCACCATCTTCTCCACAGCAACAGAGATAGAGGGGTGGGTACCTGTGCTCCATTTTCAGCGTCTCTTTCTCTTTCTTTAGCCCTTAGACAACTTAAACCGAACTAGGTGTAATGAACACTTATTGAGTATCTGCTATCCGTTTCATGATTCCTAAGCACAAAACAGATGAAAGGATAGGGTAAAATTAAGTAAACAGGGATTCGCAATAAGCGCTGCAGTATTGCATGTCGACTTTCTACTGTCCACAACATTAATTGCCTTAGGAGTCTATCATACACCTCGTTTCTTGTTTCTTTAAAGAAAATTACAGTCAGTTTTCCCTTCTATCTTTCACACCATGTTTACTGATCCGTATAATAACTTAAAGGTCTTCATTTCCAGTAGATACTTACATCTTTTATTCCAAATTTTTTGTGCGTATCCATATTTCCGGCGCACTTTTAAATGCTTTACACAGTGTTCATGCCCTTTAGTACATTACTGCATAGCTTTCCCAGTTCATAATAATATTCAGTACGAAAGTTTAATGTATGTAGGTGTGCTAAATCTAAACGAACAAATTAAATTTTATGTAAAATACATTTCAGAAATGTTTAAACTCGTTTAATTCTTCCTATCAGAATTTCTATTGTGCCTTGCATTCTTTTCATTCATGTGCAGTGTTGCTATTGAGATAATCCTTCGTTTACTTAATCTCTTCATAAAATTTATAAATACTTATGTTACGTTATGATTTATAACTACCGTACTTTAACTGACGATGAATGAAAGGACGGAGGGAATGATTTTCAAATGAGCACAGGGTCTATAGAGCTTTGAGCTGCCGGAAATTCATCTTTCAGGATAAGGAAAACTCCGGATGAATCCTTATATAGATGACTTATCATGACCGAAATTCGAACTCGGGACCTTATGTTGTTATTAAATTAATATTGTGACTTTTTTGGGTTTGTAGAATTAAAAGTCCAATTTGCCGAAATTCTAAATGTTCTTTATTTGCGTAGAAATACACTACGTAGAAGCAAAATTAGATCACATATCACAACACAATCTTCCAAGGTCGCTGACAATACATAGCGTTCAGTTTACAACAACACTCTCAGCTGTTCTCTGCTTACCTCTCACGACTCTACTACTACTGCTGGAGTGTCACAATCAATGAAATACCTCGCTGATAATTTCTAGATAGTTCGAAAATAAACCAGAACCCTAACAATCTCAATCAGTCCAGAAATTTCCGTTTATCTCAGTTTGTTTGTTTCGGCAGCCCTTTATCTGCGCTATGTTTATCTGCTTATGCAGGCAATGTCCGCCTCTTATCTTTATGTAAACAAGCCGCGTTATCCTACGCGCGAAACTTTTATGTGCATTGCCGCGACAATATCATCTGCAAGAGTGAAAATTTATATTTATTCATAAAATATTTTAGTAGGTGTTCAAAATGTTCATATATCAAAATACATTGATTTTAGAGCAAATATGTTCTTTGTATTGCCGAAATTATTGTGACTTTTTGGGTTCGTGAAATTAAAAGTCCAATTACACAAACTCAAAATGTTCTTTATTCCCACCGAATTACAGTTGGACACTTGCCGATTACATAGAATTACGTTGCGCACACAATTACAATTCACCAGTTCGTCTTGCACAGGTCCACTCTGCACTCGCAATTACGTACAACTCCTCTGATGCACGTACACAATCTTCAAGTCCGTTTGCTAGCACGGCTGCTCGCCAAGAACTGAACTGACTCGTCCACTGCAGTTGACGATCGCTGTTTCTGGAAGCCTCGTGGCTCGGAAAATCATCCCGAATGTTCCAGACGTCAGGGGGAGGGGAACGAGGCGGCCAGCGACCAGTGACACTTTCCTCAACATCCCCTTCAGTGAACGCCACAAGATAAATGGGTAGGCGTGGTCTGAATGCCTCCTGTCGCCCACCCAGCTGCTAGCTGGCTGTGCCTTCCAATAATTAGGTAACATTATTTTAAAATAAAGGCATGGTTAAGTGAAAGGAAAGCTAAGGCATGGATTAGGAGAGAAAAATATTAACCCCTGTTTTGGAACGGCCTAACGTGTTAATGCCTCAGAATGGATAGATGGATGCTGGAGAAGCAAAAGTGCACCCATTTCCACAACTAATTTCGCTCAATAAAGTTTTTCCCGCAAGTGTGGGAATTTAGCCAGAATTTGAACTTGAAAGATTTTAAGTTAAACATCGTATTTCAGATAAACTTTACTACGCTGCAAGTCAGCCGTGTAAGAACAAGGTAGGACATGCAGTGACGTCAGTGCCTACAAGTGAACTCAGGATAGTAAGAGTATTTTCCCATCTCAGCAAAACTGCAAAAAACCTGTCGGAAGTACAGAGCACATAATTGAATAGCAGCGTTTCCAAATACGTAGCAATTTAAGCACTTCGTTTTCATGTTTCTTTTACAATTTCTTTCTTTCATTATTTCTTTCTGTATATATTTTCTTTTTTTCTGGAACTAGGAATGCAACAAGAATATCCCCACAAATCATTTTAAGCTTCTCACTGATATATACTCTATTCCTTTTTTGTTTTTTTGTTGTAATTTTACGTCCCCCAACGTTATCATATCGGACGGCGAATGAAATAGGTGAAATGATGCTAAAATGTGTCCAGCGTCCATAGAGCTTAGAACTACCCAACATTCGTATTTAAGGATAGGGGAAATCCCAGAAAATAACCTCATCCAGTTAACTCACCCTGACCAAGATTCGAACTCGGGACCTCTTGAACGTGATGCGGACACGCTACCATCTACGCTACCGAGGCGGGCAGATTATTATTCCTGATTTGTAGCATCAAGTACCTTCCAAAATATGTATCATAAGCTGAGATTATTTTACGTATGCTCTATAGATAGGAACAAAATAACCCGTACTTCACAGTGTGAGTGGAAATAAGCTTCTTAAGTACTTCAGAATAAGCCCATCAGCAACTTCTCATTATTACATTAACTGCTTCCTACCTGTCCAATCCGAGCCCAGGGAAGGACTAATTAGTAAAGCCACTTATTTCAAGCCTTCCGCTGTTCATTAGAGAATAATGATCGTAAAGGTGCTTGCCAGTCCAATCTGTTCTCAGTGACTCAGAAAATTTACATATTGGCAGCTACTTATTGATCTCAATCCTGACCTGTTCCACCAAACGTTACCTAATTTGTGTCCAAGGATGACCTTTCTTGTTGAATGGCTTTGCTTTAGGCCTTCACGCCAACTGCGCAGATTTCGTAAAGCGTCTGATCATTACTGCATAGCACAGACAATAATATTTCTAAAAGCTTCTCTCCTCTTCTCTCCTCTCCTCTTCTTTTCTCTTCTTTCTTATCTTCACATACTCACTTTATGTACTGCACTTAAATGGATGGGATATGAGTGCACTGATTAATCTTCAAAGAAAAGAGAAAGGAAAGTAGATCTAAGTGTATAATTGTAAGACATTTTATGGGCACAAAATATCAGGCCAATCTTTCCCGAGAATATTGCCACAAGTAAAACCATTCTAATACCTAACCGAGGGAAGTTTCATTGCATGTCAAGTAAATCCCTCAATTCCTTTGTATTTAAAGTTATTGATAATTGCTCAGAGCCCAAAAATTATTTGAAGTCGATTTGTTATTATACTGCAACTACATTTCTAAGAACTTAATGTGCTTCATTCGTATTACTTTCTTTTCCCTCTTTATAACTTCTAGAAGCTTTCTTGCGAAACTTTGTTTTTATATCAATAGAGGTTTGCATAAATAGTTTAGTTCACAATTTGAACTTCGCATGCCTGTTCACAGCAAATGCAAGATCCTACATTTTATTTATGATATAAATATCTTAAGTAAATGTATACAACTGTATATATATATATATATATATATATATATATATTCTCTTGGAAATAGAGGCATTCACATTCAAAATTAGGCCGGCCAAGTGGCTCTCACTGCAATGACCATTTCCGAGCACACTGCATAAACATTGCTAACGGAATGCCTCAAAATCAGGCAGTCTGAAGTCGAAGTAAGGCCAATTTTAATGGAGCTAGATGGCTCCGTGGTAACCTGTGAGGGCCACAGTCTTTAGATCCTGTGTACGATTTCTGGGATCGGCTATTCTAACCAAGGGTTTTCGTAGTGTTTGCTGGTAGGCAAGGCGGATTCTTAGGTAGTTCCTCTCAAATGATGAATTCCCTTCTTCCATTTTATGCTGTTTCACTTTCCCTTTATGTTTCGAACAGGCTTATGGGTTATGGAATACCTGTTCTTGTGAGAAAAATCGTGAAAATACATATTTGGTCCTGGAGAAGTTCTTCTGGGACCTACCTACTGAGTCACCTTACAAGGGTGAACCGCTTTCTCTCCGCTTCTGCCAGAGAGAAGCCTTCTCTGAGCAACTCGTCGGTGTGAGTGGTTCATCAAATGTGCTAGGAAGTTGATGACAAAAAAAAAAATCAGAAAAAATAGAAATAAAATGCCCTTAAATTTTGGTTAAAATAATATTAAAATTTAAAAAAGAATTAAAAAAATTACATCACCTTTATTATTATAATCACAAATTTAATGTCATATATCCCATACATATTTATATACTAGGGAAAAATTATGCATAGGTCATTCAATAGCTACAACACTTAAATTAACAACAAATAAAACATTTTAGGAGCAGTTACATTATTGTAGTGCTTAGTAGTAATCTCCTCCAAAATGAACTCGCCTCTCCACACATCAGGGAGCTGACGGATGCCATCCACAGCGCCTTGTTGTCCTAATATTCGAAAAGACTGCTCTACTGTTGCTATAATTGTCTTTCTGGCTCTAAAGCGAACTCCTATTAGGGGTAATTTCAATTTCGCAAAAAGATCGAAATCACGTGGGCTCATATGTGGGGAGTATGTACTAGGATGCTCAAGAACTTCTCAGTTCTATCTGCGAAGTAAATTAACAGGGGCACACGTGTGAGAGAGAGCACCTGCATGTAACACAATGAGATGAGAATTCAGGAGATTTGGACGCTTTCAACGCACATCTGTTCGTAGATGGTGTTCCATAAAGTGAGTGTAATAGGCACCATTCACACGATTTCCTTAAGGAACTGAATGAGTGATAAGAACACTGTCATAATCATAAGCAACAATGAACAGGACTTTAAGTGGATGCTGTTCTTGTCGGTACTTTTTTTTTGCCGTGTTGAATCAATGTGTCGCTACTCATTTCATCGTCTCTTTAATTTTGGTTGGTAGCATCGAACCTAGATTTCATTCTAATGTTATGATACTCGAAGAAAACGCTCACCATCACGTTCATAGCGTTTTAAGTGTAATCTAGCCCTATCCATCCTCTGACACATTGTTTCTTCTGTAAGATTGTGAGGAAACCGTGGAGTGCAGATTTTCTTCATCTTTATCTCCTTCTTAAGTGTACGAGTGTGGAGAATCGTACCAACAGCAACTCCAACTTCCTTGCTAGTTCAATACAAGTCCAACAGCGATGTTCTTCCAGAGGCGTTCTAACAGCATTCACATGCACATCATCACTTACTGATTGCGGTCTGCCAGCTCCACGTTTTTGATGAACGTCTTCCCTTCCTCTACGAAGTGCATTCGCCCACCTAGCCACAGTAAGATATGGTAAAGTCTGTCTACCACAAGCTTCCAATAATTCTATATGCCATAATCAAACATTGATACCTCTTGCAACCAGAATTTTAATGAAGCATCTTTGTTCGTATTTACTAAAGATATTTAGAGCACTAAAGATAACAGCCTCAATTAAACTTAGTTTAAATGTCTTATTAAATAAATGTGTGGTCCTCAAACTCACGCTAACAAACATTAGGTGCTCTTAGTTTTCATTATCAGCTTACATAATCTACCGCTGATATCACCAAAATGCAGACAGTGTAGCCGCTAATAATGATGATGATGATAATAATAATAATAATAATACAAATAATAATAAATATAATAATAATAATAATAATAATAATAATAATAATAATAATAATAATAATAATAATAATAATAATAATAATAATAATAATAATAATAATAATAATAATAATAATAATAATAATAAATAATAATAATAATAATAATAATAATAATAATAATAATAATAATAATAATAATAATAATAATAGTAATAATAATAATAATAATAATAATAATAATAATAATAATAATAATAATAATAATAATAATAATAATAATAATAATAATAATAATAATAATAATAATAATAATAATAATAATAATAATAATAATAATAATAATAATAATAATAATAATAATAATAATAATAATAATAATAATAATAATAATAATAATAATAATAAATAATAATAATAATAATAATAATAATAATAATAATAATAATAATAATAGTAATAATAATAATAGTAATAATAATAATAGTAATAATAATAGTAATAATAATAATAATAGTAATAATAATAATAATAATAATAATAATAATAATAATAATAATAATAATAATAATAATAATAATAATAATAATAATAATAATAATAATAATAATAATAATAATAATAATAATAATAATAATAATAATAATAATAATAATAATAATAATAATAATAATAATAATAATAATAATAATAATAATAATAATAATAATAATAATAATAATAATAATAATAATAATAATAATAATAATAATAATAATAATGATAATGATAATAATAATAATGATAATAATAATAATAATAATGATAATAATAATAATGATAATAATAATAATGATAATAATAATAATAATAATAATAATAATAATAATAATAATAATAATAATAATAATAATAATAATAATAATAATAATAATAATAATAATAATAATAATAATAATAATAATAAATAATAATAATAATAATAATAATAATAATAATAATAATAATAATAAATAATAATAATAATAATAGTAATAATAATAAATAATAATAATAATAATAATAATAATAATAATAATAATAATAATAATAATAATAATAATAATAATAATAATAATAATAATAATAATAATAATAATAATAATAATAATAATAATAATAATAATAATAAATAATAATAATAATAATAATAATAATAATAATAATAATAATAATAATAATAATAATAATAATATAAGCATTGGTACTGGTACCAGCACTGCTGTTTTATGTCTTTTTTATATATAAACAATTTTAATATTAAAATCAGATAATAATATTTAAAAATATTTACACATCAATTTCTATTTAAAAGTTTCAAAACATAAATATAAAACTTTATAACTTCAAATTTCAATAAATTTATTTATTTTTTCAAAATTAATAATCATAAAAATTATTTCACAAATAATTAAATTAAAAAAATTATATCAGCATCATGCAACTTCTCTTTCAGTAATAATTAAAAATCTAATATCTAAACAAATAAATACAGAAAATACAAATTTTTAAATTTTTCCCTACACTTTACCACTTTAATCTCGTAAAACAGTGCTTTTATACCATATTTCACTGTCAATGTAAAAAAAAAAAAACACTGTAAGTAAGCAAGCCCTGCATTGGTTGCAGCACCTGCCGCAGTCTGATGGAGACTAGGCAGTCACGGATAGCAGTAGCAATGTATTAACAGACCTTTTCACCCTTTTTACTGTCACAGGGAGGGGTAGCGCTATGTAGGTCATGTTTCAAGTTAAACCAGACGACCCTATAAGCTTTACATTTTCTCTCAAAGTTCTTGACCAATTTTTCCCACACATTTTTGCAAATGATCCTCTACACCTTTAATAATTTTGATAACCGCATGTACACTCTCATCTCTTTTTTTTTTTAGCCATGTTATTGTTTTCTACCAAAATTAAAAATTTGGCAAGCTTCCCTTAATTTGAGGATCACGCAGCAAGTCCTGAGCAAGAGCTAAAAAATGCAGCATTTTCAGACTCTATGAAGGGCATGCGCTATGCATGTTACGTGAACCACTTTAAAAATGATTTAATTGCGGTTTCCGATTTCACCATATATTTCATTGCATCTGTTACGTAAAGTAAAACATTTTCATGTGGCCAAAGAAGTAACATGTTCGACCAAATAACTTGTGTGTATACACACTTCTACTATACAAGTGCATAGAGTTAAAAAGTATGTTTAAAAAAACCAAAGAACATGAAACAAAAGTACAATATTTCTTTAATAAACCAAT
>CM060950.1:60263428-60315928 GCA_030765055.1 Mantis religiosa
AATCAAATAAGATGACAGTTAACTTAGTATCGAGTGTGTAAACCTTCTGTTTCTATTACCGTCCTCATTCTACGGGGCATAGATGAGACCAAATATATAGTAAAATTTTTACGAGAGGATACTTCGCATTATACGCTAGCAACATTCAAAACAGATGAATGAGCTCGAGTGTTTACACAACGAGTATTTAGGCAATTTTCTAATAACATTGCGCTTATTTTGAAAAGGATAATAATATGTTATTTGCGTTTTTATAATGAATCGGTTTAAATATTATTATTTATCTTGGTTCTACAAGAAAAACATGAGGTATTGCTATTAAAGTACTAATAATAAGAAAAAAACATCACATCGAGGAATCGAACTCACATTGGTCTACTTACGGACACATGAGTTTTACCGCGCGGCTACATGCATATGACCCAGCCGCAAGGCAACTCCCTATCTATCGCACAGCTTTGAAACGGAGTGTTATCAAAGGCGTATACTGGAAAAATTAATTGTTCTTTCAGAATAGCCATGTGTAGGCCAAAGTATGGAAAGATAGAGTCAGAAGAAACATTCAATGCCATAGCCGAGATTCAAATCATTGAACTTTTCAGTCTGACTATGCCTTTCTAAAACGTATATTGTGAATACAGCGCCAGCGAACGCTCCCGATGTTTCGAATGAAACTTTGTTTCTGGCAGCATTTCACTTTTTTTTTTCTTTTGTTCAAAGGCTGTATTTTTTGGACTGAAACCAAAAGAGAAACTTTATAAAAAAAGTGTGTGTTTGTTCAATCACACACGCGCGTCTTTCGTGAACAGCATAAGTCAAAAAGCAAAAAGTAGGTACCAAACTTGGAATTTATTTCAGGGGCTTCCAATGATCAACAGATTAAAGAAAAAAAGGTCCTCAACTCCTAATATCCTTTCTTATTTTTTTCGAAAATTTTGATTTTCTCAAACATGGCTCTAACGAGGTTAGATATTTTGAATTTGAATTTTCTGGGAATAGTCTTTGAAGTCTTCATGCTGAATTACTTTGACTTGACTGGTAAACCTAAAGATACACAAAATCTTGGTTTGGACTGGATGGTTCAGAGGGGATTCGGCTCCTCGACCAGACCGGTCTTTTGTAGCTATGCCCCAAGTGGTGCACCCTGGGGAGAGAGGATGAGGTGAGAAGAGACAGAGGTTGGCTGACCCCGAGGAGTCACTACGTACAGAGGGCGGGGTCCCTACACTTTACTAAATAGAAACTCCCCGGCGATCCAGGACAATCTTCATCCCAGCTACCGTAGCTTCGAAACAGTCACTAGGCCAGTTCGGAGACCGGAACAAGGAAGACTCCAGGTAGGCCTGCACAACCAGCATCCCGCTAGTCGCATTCCTGAATCTTCCTACTAGGCCAGCTCAGCGACCGGAGTCCGTCTCACCGGAGAAAAAAGTGTCCAGTCAGAGCATATCATCCTGCCATGCACCGCCGCGACACCACATTTTAGAAATGTGGGTACAGAATTTCATGTAAGTGTAACACATCAAATTATGTGTTCCACCTCGGCACCATTTTAACATAATTACCAACGGGAATGTTCATTTGTTTACAGCAACATCTCATGGCGAGCTATACTGACCATGCCTGTGGTCTCTATTAAACTTGAGACAACGTAAGCTTACACGGCCGGAGTCAATGTTACAATTAATTATTTCGCTGTGAAACTGTCTCCGAGGAAACTTCAAACACGCCACATGTCTACCGCAGTTGTGGACGAAACGTTTGGACGTTCTTACGCCAACAGATCACAGCAAAACAGCCCGGAAATAATTAATTGTAATATCTATTAAACTTGTAGTATATGGTTCACACAATAAAATATATAGAAAAATAAGTTTTCGTGCTGTTGCAGGTGGTATAGGATCCAAATGCAAATCAAAGCTGCCTCTTTAAGTTAAGAAAACGGCAGCCTATACGAGAGACAGTGTAAGCTGCTTTTATTTGTTGGTTCCATATAATGAAATCCATTTAACATATGTATAAAGGAACATAAACAATAGCTCTGGTTGTAACGGTACATTTTGTGATCTTTCCGCCAGAAGCTTTGGTTCAAACGAGGCCTGATTGGACTAATTTGTAAGATTGTTTTTTTTTCAGTTTAATTTATATTTTATTACTTTATAGAACTGTTTCAACTGCTTCATTGCGTTTTTGTTCATTTATGTTCACTTTTACTGGCACGCCCAGCCGAAAGAAAGGAAAAAAATCCCATGATTTTGGTTGCTCTTAGTGTTTTCTGGTGTTGAATGTTGACAGAATCTCCTCGCCATTTGTTTTGCATGCCTATCATAGATGAGTCAACCTCTAATTGATTTTAGGTGAAGTCCAGTAGAGGGCTAGCATTACCGTGCTAGGAAACGTTAAGTCTAGCTAGGCGGGGAAAGTCTAGAACCTTAAATATGTGTATCTCTTGAATGACTGTGAACTATGGTTCCAAAAGTCTGGTATTGGTTCGAAATTCAAGTATTAATTTATGAACAAAGGCTCAGTTCACATTAGGATTAGGACTTCATTACGGAGGGGAATCGTACGTGGGCCACCATGTTGGGTCCATTGTTCCTATAAGTGGTGGCACCCCCGGGAGAAAGGATGAGGCGAAGGACACAGAGGGTGGCCTACCCAAGGAGCCACGAAACTACAGAGGGCAGGATCCCTACAGTTTACTTGGTTAGAGACTTCCCCCGACAGGCCAGGACAACGAACTCACTCCCCTACAACGGGACGGCAACGAGCCCAGCAGCCCAGTACTGAAGGTCCCAGGCAGGCGATTCGAGCCACAAAGGTCCCTGGTTGGCGCTTCTGAAATAGTTAAGTGCAGAGGTTCTACTCCCATTAGTCCTGGAGCCGTAGGACCAAGGACCCGGGCCTCCTTCTACCAGGGAGCGATGGAAACTCCGGGGCTCTTTCCATAGGGCAATACCTAGAGTCTAAAAAGCCCTTCCCCCCCGCTGAGCACAACGTCAAGACGGGATGGAAGTGGATACGCCACTTACGCGCGTCAACCCCGCAGGGAAGACTACCGATAACCTCGGTGGGGCCGAATGGTGATCTAGCACACCTTCTACTAGCTCTGCAGGCTGGTACCCGGGACCTTTTAGGCAACCCTCTACCCCCTCCGGGCGGCCGTAGCCTGGCCGGAAGTACCCATTTACCCGTGGGTGTCGGGAACACACTGCCCCTCGAGTCCAACCCAATCTGAACAACTCCCCTACGGGAGGGGCTCGGCATGTTCGGCCCGAGGTTCCTCTAGTAACGTCAGAGGTACCACGAGTGCTAAGGGTCCGCAGCGCCCGCACTTCGGCAGCTGAAGGGGACGGATCCCCTCCCCTGAAATAGTCCCAAAAGAGGAGCGGAGACTGGCAACCGACCTACCGGAGGAAGAAGTAGTTTTCCTCAGAGCATATCATTCTGCCATGCACCGCCGAGACACCCGCTGACACTTCTACCCTGAAAGAGACCATCAGATGAGAGATGATATGAAATGATAATGGAGATGAAATGGATGGACGAGAAATTCGGAGGATGTAATTAACCTACCCAGCATTCGCCCAGCGATCCGGGAAAACCCCCGAAAAAGCCCATAGGTCAAGTAGGTCGGCCACGAGAATCGAACCCGGCTCGAATGCAGGCCACAGACGAAACCACCTGAGCCATCCCGCTCGGCCAGTTCACGTTAGGTGCAGTGGTTGTATAACTCTCTCTTGGAAATAGTGTCTTCCATGTTATTCGTGCCATTTGTAGAAGAAAGATGATATGGGTATCAAACTGTAACTAATTAGCCTGATTTAACAAAGTTAAAGTGCCGGAAGCTATGTGGAGAAGCTTCAAGTGGATGGAAGGAATACCAAGAACGGGATAGCTTGATGAAAGAAACAGGTAGCGCATTAGTGAGCTTCCAAGTTTACAGGAATGCGTGGAGCATCTAAATAGCTCACTACTGAGAAGAATGGAGCTGTTTACCTACAACAGGGATTCCTGAGGTAACTGTTAGAAGTAGACATCGGATTTGTATGCAATAAAACTTCTAAAGTGCGCATGCATTTATGCTGTAAAAATCTTTAAAATATACAGTAAAATATAGCAATATGCATTACATATAGTCGTTGGTAATATATAAATAATTTAATACATCTACTCACGTTGGAGCTTCTTTCTTATATTACGTCATCCCGGAGACCATAATTTGATTTACAGTACATTATTATTTTTCCAAATGTTCAGGTGCAAATTTATGACGTTTATCAGATGACATGAGTTTGTGTGCAGAGAAGGAACTTTGAACATCTACAGATGTGATTATACAATATAAGCACTAACAAGCTTTGGAGAAATTTCTCCTCGAAATTCCACACTGCCATCTTAGAGATATTTGGTAATAGAACATAAAATATTGAAATCTGAATTTCTTTGTATTACACTACACAGTTTTGCACTCAATATTGCTAATATTTTTAAGGGACACACTGAAGTTCACTCTTCACTTCCTCAAAGATTGATATACACGCATGAAGGGAAGAGCCACGCGTTTCTAGCCTTTGTATTGCTGAAATACGCGTTTATAATTGTCAAGTCTCTCTGCAATGTTTCGTTTCTGAATGTGTCCTGTGAATGCTAAATTACCAAAGCATACAACTTCTTTAACTGAACTAAAATTGTCAGCATAAAAGAGAGCAGTAGCCCAGCAGTAAGAATTGATTCGGATGTTCCGAGAGTTTTTCTCTATAAGAAGCTATTCAGCAGGGTGTTTTACAAAGACTTCCTTCGTAGTAGAAATTAAGATATTTACTTCAGGAAACAGCTCCCAGATGACTTCTGCTACCCTTTGAAGCCCCTATAAAATACATGTGATGGGGATTAAATGGAAACAAAATATTTTCATAGCTGTATCAGCTCACAGCATCTAGGCTGCAGCATCTAAAAGCAAAACACGAAATTTATGTCCGTTATCTGCTTCTGGCCATAATATTCTTAAAGCATCGTTGACAAAGCGAGCAATGGTGGAATTATTAGTTTTCTCTAACACCCCAAAAGCGTTCAAAAATGCTTTCCCAGCTTATCTACACTGAGTTTACCTACTATAAAATTTGCCACATGACGTCCACAGGAGTCAGTAATTTCGTCCACCACACCCCATATAAAACAATATTTCAGATCATCTTGGATTTCTTCAATTGCTGTTCAGTTACAGCCCTCAAGATAGATTTCCCTGAGAGTTTGTTCATTTGGAATGATATTTTCGCGGACCCATTGTTGCGACTGGTGAGGCCGGCGCACACAAAGTAACAAATAGCGCAGCGCGGAGATAAAAAGCTTGCCGAAACAGATACTACTGGAAGGTTTGTCTTTCTAGTGCCATCTTGATTGTTAGAGTAAATTCCACAAATTTATAGGACAATGCGTGGAGCTATATGAGAAGCCGCGGATCGCCAGTTCAGTCAGTCGAAATGGAATTTAATAATCGTGCGCATGTAGCTGTGTTTTGAAAGTGAACTCTTTTGTTTGTGGTCGACGACCTTGAAGATTGTATTTGTGTATGTTACGTAATTCTGCTACTGTAAGGGTTGACCAAAGTGTGTTTCTACGGAAATAAAGAGCATTTTGGAAGTTCTGCAAACTGGACTTTTAATTCTACGAACCCACAAAGTCACAATATGATTAAAATTCGTGAAATTAAAAATCAAATTGCACAAGCTCAAAATGTGTTCTATTTCTACCGAATTACAGTGGGGACACTTCGATTACATAGAATTACGTAGCGCACACAATTACAATTCACCAGTTCGTCTGTCACAGGTCCACTCTACGCTCGCAATTACGTACAACTCCTCCGATGCACGCACACAGTCTTCCAGTGCGTTCACTAGCACGGCGCTCCTCCTGCTGCTCGCCAAGAACTGACTGACTCGTCCCCTGCAGGCCTTATATAGGGAAGATCGCCGTTTCTGGAAGTCTCGCGGTTCAGTGAATCTTCCCGACTGTTCCAGGCATCAGGGAGGGGGAAAGAGATTGCTAGTGATGTTTTTCCAACCACCCCCCTCGTTAGCGCTACAAGATAAATGGGTAGGCGTGGGCTCAATGCCTCACGCCGCCTACCCGGCTGCTAGCTGGTTGGGCCTTCCGATGATTAGGTGACAATATTTACCAAAGAAATTTCAGAATGTGGGATTGCTAAGTGAATTCCACAGGATATTTGCGGCAATTAGCGCTTGGCACAAATTCCTGGAAAATTCCTTTTTAAAATTACAAGAAGATGTTTTTTGTGTAAATAACGTTTGCTTCAAGGAACTTTGTTTCATTTTACCTGCAAGATGTTGATTCGTTGTTGAATTTTGGCTTAGCTGAAACTTCTTCACACACGCAATTTGTTCATTACACACATTACAATATACTACTTTTCCGTCTGTAGTAGGTATAATCCAACAGCTCACAACCCTGAACCTACCATTTTAAAAGTTCACTTTCTGTGTTTTTATTGAATTTCGGCATTACAACATAAAACACCACTCCACAGGGCAGGGGATCCGTCCCCTTCAGCTAGCGTGGTGCGGGCGCTGCGGACCGTTAGCACTCGTCGTACCTCTGACGTTACTAGGGGAACCTCGGGCCAAACTGCCGATCCCCTCCCGTCGGGGAGCTGTTCGAATTGGGCTGCACTCGAGGGGCAGTGTGCTCCTGACACCCACGGGAGATCAGGTACCTCCAGGCAGGCCGCCCGGTGGGGGTGGGGGTGGAGTATTTCCTCAGAAGTCCCGGGTACCAGCCTGCATAGCTAGTAGGTGTGCTAGATCACCAGGCGACACCACCGAGGTTTACGGCAGTCTTCCCTGCAGGGTTGACGCGCGTAAGTGGCGTATCTACTTCCATCCTGTCTTGACGTTGTTGTCGATGTGGGGGGAGGGCTTTTTAGGCAACAAGGTATTGTCCTAAGAAAGAACCCCGGAGTTCTCCATCGCTCCCGGGTAGAGCGAGGCCAGGGTCTTCGGGCTTTGGGTAGATCCCCTGCAGATAACATAAACCACTACTTAACAGGTGCTAATACCAAAGCGGGAAGTTCTGACGGGGAATCCTGCAAACATTTAACTCTGTCACGTGAAACTGAGTCATATACTCACAAGAGGCTCGATATGGTCTGCCTAACATTTATGAGAACGTTATGTCACTTACACAAATTAGAAAGTATTTATATTATTGATTTATAAAATATAAGTCAGTCGTGTAAAAGATATGAGCACGAACATACCAAAATCTGGAAGTATGCAGCTATACCTTAAATATGCAAATATATGCACCATGTGAATTTGCATATAAATCCGATGTCTAGTTATAAGTATCGCCAAACAATTCGACATCTGAAGTTTTCAATAAGGTAATTAAGAAGCGAGTCACTCTTTTGTGATGCTTCCAGTCCTCCTCACACCCTGGCTCTTGGTTCCTCTGCAACAGTAGGTAGGTAAGCTCAGTGTGTACAGAAAGCTGATACCCTACCACTGCTACAGGCCAGGTTATATTACTGCCAGTTATGTATCACTGGATACTTCCAAATGCTCTATACCCGACAATACACCATAACGAACAATAAACAATAAACATGCTCTCGAATAAATCGTTTCTCTTGACTTCTAAATGACAACTACTGTAACACAAACATGTGATAATTTCGCTATTTCCATAAAGGAACTGGGTATCCTCACTGACCGGGCACGGTGTTTCCGGTGCTTAATGAGGCGGCGAGGCGTGATGTCCAAGATAATATTTACAACCATTGTTGGTAGAGTCTGTTTAGTTAACTCATGTGCACGTCGGCCGCTGCCTTTGACGAACCCTTATAATCATTTTACAACACAGACGCTCCTTCTCCAAGACCTTTCTGCATGGTTGCCACCTTTCTCGATACGTCATGGGTATCGTACGACATTTCGTCTAAATAAATTATCGTATGTCCATTACTGCGAAACTTCCTTAGTCTTGACAGGCTACAATTCTGCTGGATTCCATCTCTTACCTTATTCAAAATGCGGTATTTGAAACCCAGCTCCTTTTGGAGGGCGCGCAAAGTGTCCATAAGAAAATCACAAATTTCTTGCAAATGTGCGACCAATTCGTCCAAGGTGGGTGCTCTCCCTTTTGCATGGAATCTATAAATTTCTCGGCTAATTAAATCGCATGTGAAATGATATACTTTAGAGAAACGTTTTCTTTTGTTTTCACACATGATCGGCGTCTTTGGTATTCCTTTCGTCACAATATTTCTTACTGTATTTCTGTGAATACGCAAAATTTATCATCAGGTTCATTGCATGACCCCTTACCAACATTATTTGTCAGCACATATTTATATGTGTTCAAATCAGGCGCTTGTATTCGCTTAGAAACAGTTCCCGTTATAACTTTGTTTTTTGAGGCTTTTCCAGTAATATAACTCGGCCCAGTTATTTACACAATTGTCATCACTTTGATAATTTTCACTTGACTGAGTTCTCTACTACTTCATTTGCATTTACCGCTTCATTTCCCTCCCACGGTCTCCACATCGTGACACACAACGAATTTCTGTATGTAATGAAACAGATCAACTGGAAGTTGGAACTTTGGCAACTGAGACTCCACGTGGAGTAGACATGCGACTGTCACTTCGAGAAAATCAGGGTTGCTATTGATCCTCAACGACAGTGTTCCATTTCTGAAGTGTGGAGATAGATTTATGATAGTCATTACTGGGCGGGAGGGTAGTTACCTTTGTGGGGACAACTGTACTCGCGTTCACTAGACAGACTTTATACTCCTAAGTTGGTCCACTAGTTTCAAAGAATTTTTCACATACCAGATTGTTTGGCGATAGCTATAAAAAATATTCTTACCTTCATTCCATGATGTTTTTGGTTTGTTCCCGATTATTATTATTATTATTATTATTATTATTATTATTATTATTATTATTATTATTATTATTATTATTATTATTATTATTATTATTATTATTATTATTATTATTATTATTATTATTATTATTATTATTATTATTATTATTATTATTATTATTATTATTATTATTATTATTATTATTATTATTATTATTATTATTATTATTATTATTATTATTATTATTATTATTATTATTATTATTATTATTATTATTATTATTATTATTATTATTATTATTATTATTATTATTATTATTATTATTATTATTATTATTATTATTATTATTATTATTATTATTATTATTATTATTATTATTATTATTATTATTATTATTATTATTATTATTATTAGTACCATCATACCATTCTTACTTTGCTATTCAACTTTGCCCTCACGCTTCATGGAAAAATTTATGCAGTATTATTTTTGTACGCTGAAAGTTAACAATATTTTGTAAATAAATAACATGATTGTAAAAAATTTGTTTAATGTATTAATAGGCTAAGATATACACCTTACACACCCATATGGAAAAAAAGAAAGAAACTAAAACTAGCATTTCCACAACTTGAAGAGAGTTGGCATTCTATTTCTCAATTCCCAATTTAACGAAACTCTGATAATATAATGAAACAGAGATGCAATTAATTTCGAATTGACTATGCTTTTTCAGCCCTTAGGCGCTGGCGGTATCCGCCATTTCGTAAAAAGTTTAGGCGCAAACAGGCAATCAAGTACTACTGCTGTAACCGAATGAGGGGGTGAAGTAGGGTGTTAGAGAGTCGTTGTTTAATGATTGCCAAATTAAACTGTGGTTCCTCGTATCGGCACTTATTTTCCCCCACCCGACTGTAGCTACATGTAGCTAGAGAAGGTTTCCCATTTCAACCGAAAAGTAGATACCAAGATTTCACCAGAAATAATGGTTTGAAATCCCCAGAATAGAAAATTAGGAAAAGAGCGCTCGCGCCTGCTATCTTTAAACATATAACTATAACACGAAATGTTCGTTAAATACGTATTTGAGCTCACCATCTTTCAAAGATACGACGTGAAAATTTTCAGGAAAATCCGTTCATCCCAAACTATTCTCTACATGAAAAGAGTTTCCAAAAATTTGATTTCTACCAAAATAGCTGTTATGAATTTGATTAAAATATCATATATTTTGGATATTTTTATTTCAATTGAGATGCATATCAGGATTTTCTGAAAATATTCTTTGATGCCCTCTTCATCCTAAATCATTTTTCTGTAACATGTATAAGAAATACATAAAGTCTTACTGCACATTAAAGTACACAGTTTAAGTCAAATACAGTCTTGAGTATTAATTTAGGTTTCCTTTGTTATTGTTTGGAATTTTCCAATACTTTAGACTTTTCCTAAATGGGAAGCAGTTATTCAGTTTTTTTATCCTTGCCATGTAAATGAGAAATTTGTTAGAATTTCAAAACTATCAACAGCGACCAGTGCTTAAAAGATTTTACTTAAACCTTCTGTATTTCCTTTCTCCCATTGTACAATTAAAACGTTTCATTAAATGATTATCTTTATTAATATAAAGTACATAGAAGAATAAATCCTTGCAAATGTGGTATGCAAAGGTATGTGTAGAGAGTACTATATGAACTGTGAAACTAGTCATTTAATTGTTTTTGGGAATAATTTTGTGAATATATGTCTATTATATAGCTACACATATTCATATGTAAACTCGTATTAGAATGTTGAATTCTATTGCAAATATTCACTATTTTTGGCTTACCGTTACTTCTTTCATCTTGACATACTTTCAAGAAAGTATCCACCAATTTAGCGATTTGCAATGAGCAAGTAAATTCCGAGATCCTAGTGTATTAACCCTATGGGGTAAAGTATTCTTTTACCACTGACCGTGTATGAGCTAAGTATGGAACAGCTATGTGAATCGGAGAAGTTCAGAGAGGCCGTAGGACAAAAATACTGAAGACCTCTAGATCGCGTCACGCCCAGGCACTAAATTTTTCAAATTTCCCATTTCCCGTATCAGTTTGTAATTGTTATCCGAGATATATACACTTTTGCGATTTTCTTTTACACATTTGACAAATGTAAACATTCGTTATGTTAAACACACTTTATGAATCACTTAGCATCTTAACGTAGCGCAAACATTAAACTTGAGACAGTGTTGCACTCAGAACAAAACACGAGTGATCCATTGAATTGAATCGCAATTTAAACTACTAAGACATAACGCACAGCTGACTACTTTTTTTTCTAAACTCAGTTAAACTATCAACTGTGTTCTGCCTACGCCATCAACTCCTTATATAGGTCACCAATACAAAGTGAACGTTCTGGAAAACTAATCCACTCGAAACGGCCAAAACGAATCCTCCGAAGCAGGAAGGAGTACACACACACACACAGTGACTATACTTCTGCACAGGCTATTATTCAGCTAAGGAGACTGACCATTAGCCCCAGCCCTAGGCGTACCTGCCTGCTCTGTCTACGTTTGGCAGGGGACTTCCCGCGGGTGGCAGTGTGCACTTCATTATCCATGAACCATTAAAAAGTTATACAAAATAGTGAATACAGACAACAGGTTCTTTCGTGTTGTAAAAGCTAAAATATTAACATGTGTAACGAGCTCAAAATATGACTAGATTTAAGTTTTTCAGGATTTCAGGTAAGCTCGGAGCCTAGCTCCAGAACAAGTCAGTGTAACAAATAGGAAAGCACAGTTACAGTTGAGAGGAAGTCAGTAACATCGAAGACGTAAGTTTTCTTAGAGTATTGACGAAATGTCCGTCAGCTTACTATGTGATAATCTAAACTAAAGTAATTGACATTGTGTTCAACTGGTTTACATATAACGTTCACAATGGTATTGGGGGGGGGGGGAGCAAGCAATTAACTTTCTGGAGTTGAGAACTCCGTCAAAAACACTCACAAGAAAGGAACCAATGTCAAACTGCTGCCACACACATTTTAACTAAAATATACTCTAATTCGTCTCAAAATAGAGCTGCACTGCTGTATACGTATGGGCGAGAAGAAAGAGACAACGAATCCTGTAACGGAACTCAGAGACTGCTGACTGGTAGAGGGAAATTCGCGGATATTTACAGAAGCTGTTCCCTCCGGGAATACATTATAACACATCATATGTTATTTTTTCTAAGGTTCTGATAATTATTTGTTTCCTATTTAGAAGTAAATACAAATTCAGCTGTATTTGTGAGGGTTGTTATTACTGCTGCATCAATCGAACATTTTAGTAAAGTACCTTCTGCCAGAAAATATCTTTGGTAGACGTAACTTTGAAGATGCAGCCGCTCTCGTTGTCCTGTCACCCTCTTTTGTAGCTTGTAGACTTAGTATGTTAAATGAGCCACATAAAAAGCTTAAAATTAGGTAATAACACCCCATTGTGTTATTTTAAGGAGTAATGGAATATTGGATGAAGTCTAAAATGATTTTAGTCTGTTAGAACAAAATCATTTTACAATGCTCTGGCATATTGTGATAATAACGTTTATTCTGAAAATGAGATTAACTGATATCGAAAATAAAATTAAACTACCGTATAAGTGTAGCCGTAATAAAATACAAATCTAAGAATGAAGTTTTAAATTGTTAATAAGATTTTTCTTTATTAAATACATTATATTGCAATAATGTGTAGTGTTTAACGCCCGCTTTTACTACATACGGCACCACAGGCGGTGACACTGATGATACATGAGATGAAGATGGAGTACCGGTGGAATGAGATGGCGGGAGAAACCGGAGGTTTCGGAGAAAACCCGCCCCAGCGCCGTGTTGTCCATCACAAATCTCACTTTGCTGTCGTATATTGCAATATATAACATTCTTGGTAATATAATATTATTTGAAAATTTCTAAAATGTATGCGATATTGCTCAATTGAAAAGGCGCATATCCTCTCTTCCTTTTTTCTTTTTATCAAATCCTGATTGGGGATTTGGTAAGGAGCATTATAATTCAGTCTTGTAAATCTAACCTGAAGGAAACAGAGTGTAATGCTCATCACATATCTATCTTCTGATGTAGCTCTTTTTCTCAATATTTCAGTATGCTTTAAGTCATATTTTGCATGTCGCATATAAGATTCAAAATAGTCTATAGAAAGCTTTACCTCAAGGTTAGAAACGTGCTGGATAGAACATACTAGGAAGCAATAACTATAAGAAATAAGAGTAGCCGAAGATAACAGTGTTTGTTCATTCCTATTTATTTCTTGTTATCTATCTGATTATACTTTAGTTTTCCCTGCCTTGGATCACATGGAGTAGTAATAGGTAAACTCAACTCTTTATTTGTGTTGTCAGCTCCTATATAGTTTTGGGTTTGGGATTGTACTGAAACCTATACAAGACGCATCCAAAATGATCTGTACGTCTTACATGAGCAGAGACAGACTAATATGAAGAACGTTGTGCTTCAGTGTAAAATTTATTTTGACAGAATATGAGAGAATATTTCAGAATTGAAGAACATACAGTGTCAATGACAAAAACATTTTTCTTAAGTGTTTTGAGCTACTTGAAAGACATAGATTACGTTTCATAAATGTATAACAAAGCAATGTCAAAATAAATACAACAAATAACAATTCTTTTATGCTAAATCAAAAAAATAAAAACCTTAAAGTGGACTACAGGTTTCCTATAAGTCAATTTCTGATATTTTCTGACAAAAGTTTTTATTCTTCGTAACTATTTTTTTATCATGAATAGCCCCATATTACACGATAAATTGAGAGCATATTGAAATCCAATAAATACTGTATTTAAAAATGGATGGGTTGCAAAATATCACATTTACTTATGCCTCACTGGTATCTACATCCCAAGCATTATTAAACAAGACAGACGACTTTTTCGAGTGCAAGTTGGCTCAAGAAAATCAAACATTATTGGCTCTTGTTCACGTTCATTTGCTTAATTGCTGTTGAAGTGGCTCTTGGCCAGGAAGATATTTACTACATCTGACCCAAACGTGTTGTCGTATACCAGCTAGAAAATAACTATGTTTAGGGGTACAAATTGTGAAGGCATTATTTAACATCTGGCAAAAGCAAGGGCTGTTATTTTAACATTGTCCAATAAACAGAAAGAGGTTAAAACTAGTAGAGTTAACTGTTCTGTATATGAGAGTACAAGAACAGGGCCTCTCTTACAATTTGAAACGTGCGATGTCTTTAGAATTGTTTAGTACCCATTGTTGTCGGGCGCATTTCGCCTCGTTCCTGTTCGGAAAATGGGATTGAAGTGTGACATGTAGCTGGTTTGCATTGATCAGTTGTACAATGTTCGATGCATTGCATCCAATTCCTAACTTTTCAGTTCCTGAATAAGTTGTAATGGACATACATTTATACATAAATGGTTTTGCTGCCAAACCTACTCCGGCTGTAACGAAGTTTGGTTTTTAGGAAGTTTAAGGATTAAACTAAATAAAGAATAAAATAAAGCAGGTAGATTTGTAGCTTCTTATTTAAATGGAAACAAACCACAGATCACTACAGTACCAGCTGGTGTTCAACTTAAGTTGGTATTGCTTCGAACCCTTCGTTTTTTTAATTTTTTTTCCCCCACAAACTTGGCAGCACCGCAGCCAAGAGCAACCAGCCATACTGACCTCCAACCTTCATTGCAGTTGACAGAACCACAGACAGGAAAACAGCAACTTTGAAGATTTGTTTGTTTTTGTTCGAAAATAAATTGCATTGAAGCGAATGCCAGTTTGAATTAACTCCAAACTGAATATGATAACTGTAGTAATATACTGATACGAATTAATGTTTTACATTTACATTTTGTATCTGCTGCACGTCAAGCACAAATTTTGCCCATTACGATGATGACAGTAATAGTGATTATGATGAAAAATTTGCTGACCACAAAGAAACCCGGACGTAGGCATTTTGGGGCCCCTTGTGCCTCTTATACTGGTTAATAACAACCGATAGTTCTTTTTATATTCTCAGATTCCTAGAAAAAGGAGCCTAAGGATACATGTACATACAAATCTCTATATGGCAAATCCTTCCCATACGTGCAGTACATGCTGGGAGGTTTCGCTCATAACATTTTTGTTTATTACAGAAAAATAATTTTCGATAATGTTTAAAGCGATCGAACACTCAAGTTTGTTTTGCCCATGTTTAAATTTTATAAAATTTAAGACTATTAGAGAAAGGTTACTACCTATGTCTTAATCTAAATTTGCCAATCAATCAGCAATATTAATAAAAGAAGGTTAGCAATACCTTCCTTTTGCAAACTAACATTCCAAAATTTCTGTTGAGCACTATCATATTGGATTTTTTTTTCATTTTATGCAAATAAACAATGGGAATTAGAAGATCTAAGATAAGCTTTCAAGGAAACTCGTAATAATGCACGATATCAGAAATATGCAAATGCTCTTCCTACTGGTTATCCTGCGCCGTGGCTTAGTGGGCTAAGGCTTCATGCTTTGATTCCCTGCCACCGGGATCGATCCCACCCCTGGGGGGTCCGGATTTTAAGTCCTGGATATAGGACCGGTGCCCACTCAGATCGTGAGGGAAGTGAGGAGCTACGGTGAGTAGCGAACCCTGGTTGTGAAAGCCAACTTTTCGGCTGGGGGTGCCGAGAAGCTGACCACATCTCCTCCCCGTATCGGTTGGATGATAGTGCACCTTTGCCTCGCGTATGTAGGCGTGAGGCCGGTAGTCGGGTTGGCAGGCCTTGACCCACTAAGGCTGTTACGCCACGTGCTAGTTTAGTTAGTTCTTTGTACTGGTTAGTGTTAGACTGTAGTAAAACGAAACAAAAAATACATTTAGTACATTGTAGCCATTACTATGAAATTTAGGCAGTATGAAAATTAATTGAAATTTATGAGATTTCAGAAAAGCTATTGACGAGTAGGAGAATAAGGAGCACAGAAAAGTGTTATAGTATTTACTGTTGACAAAAAGTAAGGACACGGCATGTTCTTTTAATTAGAGAGACTAATTTCTTCCAATTAATATACTGAGAAGTTCCAAAAGAGCTTTCTAAAGAAATAGTTGTAAATCGGCCTGAAATATCACTGAATGCAATGTAAACCCTCCAAAAGCTTATAGTGAGTTCAGTTTTAAGCCCCACATGTTTAAATATGGCATTATTGAAAGTCTTGCTGATTAAAGCGAAAACAGTTTTCCTGTTCCTGGATGCCCAAGCATCTCTAACATAATCTATAGATGAAGTCGTTCTTGCAGGAAGAGACAAAATATGAATTTAACAGATCAGCTCATAGTTGAGAGTTTCATTGTAATCTCCTCTTAGATGGTTTTGCTGTTCTTAAAACGTATTAAATATAAAAAATAACAAATATTTCCATAATTTATCCAGGCCGAAATATATGCTATTTTGGCCTGTTTATCATATCTTAGGGATGCCCTGGCTGCGTGGTCGGATTAGTATCTGTTCTGACAGCTAGGCTGCCCTGAAGGCACTATGTGCTAGCACAACAAGGTCTAAGTCGGTACGAGTGTGCCAAGAGTCCTTGAATATTCTCTGTTCTTGCCGACCAGTAGAGCACTGCTGGGTTCCTGGGCATGCTGGGATCAGAGGAAATGAACTAGCTGATAGGCTAGCCAGGCAGGGCTCGGCCAATAAGTTTATTGGTCCTGTCCTTAGTATTACACCAAGAAGGGCCAGATATGAGATCCTTGATTGGGCATCGCTTCAACATGGCACTTCACGGCGTAATCTTACCACGGCTAGGCAGGCTCGATCTATGATCGAGGGACCTAGCAAGAAGAACAGCAAGATTCTGCTAACCTTCAATCGGGTACAACTTAGAGGTGTTGTTGGCCTGTTGACAGGGCACAACACCCTAAAGAGACACCTACATGTGATGAAGCTTAGTGCAGATTCTACATGCAGGAAGTGTGATGGAGAGGACGAGTCTCTCTACATATTTTGTGCGAATGTGAAGCATTTGCTGCACTTATGCACTTTATTCTGGACTCAGACAAACTGAGACCAGATGATATAAGGTGTGCTCATCCAATACTTATCCTGTCCTTTTTGGAGGCCTCGGGACTTGAATAAGCCCTCCAGTAAGAGGAGCCCAATATGCGGCCTACGTGCAAGGAACCGAAAGGGCTCAACCCATTTAGTTTCATTCAAATATTTCCATAATTCAGTGAGAGTTGGTATTTGGTACATGTTATAGATATGACATTTTACCGCCACCCATTTCTCTCCACATTTTTAAAGCTATGCTCTTACTTGGTATATAAAGGATAGTTCTTGCTTCGCACTGCACATCTGAGTGGTGACGATATTTAAAGTGCACTATTTGAACACTGTATCTTGTGTTCTAGTATCTGGTGCTACGAGTGGTCCGAATCAAGAAAGTCTGTACTTCGCCAAAATAATAACTGAGCATCGTTATCCATGCTCCACTGTAAACACTTATGCATTTCACTGTATCGCGTTAGCTTTGTGAGCTGTTCTCTCGTAAACCGGCATGGTTTACTTTTGTTTTACTTTTGTTTTTAAGCAACCCAAAAAGTAAATTTGAATAGCAAGTGGCTGAAGCAGATCTAGAACCATAAGCATCAAAAGCTAGCCTCCGTCTTCAGGAACAACGCAATGTGAAAGCCCAAGATAAAATGTATGAGGAGTAAAAATGTTTTGGAATTATTCGCAAGATGGTCAGAATACTTCTGTTAAATTCTGTGCTGGTCTAGCAATATAATTATCCACTTCAAGATCTTTATTTAAGAAGATACGATTAGTTAAAAGATTTACTGTACATATTTATGCCACATATTTTTTAGTACCTTTAGAAGTTTGTACCAAAGACTTGAACCTATTTTGCAAAGAAAATGTTCTCGTATTTAAATACTCTCCTAAGAGCACCATAGCCTATGGCGCTTTAGACGCAGGGGGTCTTTAAATAAGAAATATATAGTTAAATAAATCCAAAATATGGTATAGTGATTAAGTACAAATAACGTTTGTTTCAGAATGCGAGAAGGCTGTAAGTTTCTTGAGAGGAAGCACTTTTACAACTTTTTGTCGCAAACGTCCGTGCATTTCCTGGTTTGAAATGCGCATTAAGGCGCATTAGCGCCAGGATTCCTATGCAACAGAGAAGTGCCAACAATTCCAGCTGAGGAAAGGCGTTGTACTTCTTTTGGCTCAGTTTCCGTGTCGACCTATTTATATCGAAACAAAAGAATTAAACACAAATAACATTTTGAAGTTGGAGAATGGTGCCAGGAGAAACGCACTGTTATATATTTAGTCTACGTAAATGGGTCTTCGATCGAGAAGAGTAATGATACTTGAAGATCGTAGGAAAGTGCTTTCAACACAAGAGCACTTAACTCTGTCAGAAAATGGACAATAAGTTTCCAACTCAGTAGCAAAGTTGGACCGACAACAACATTGTCTGTTGTGGTTCTTCTTGGCTAATATAAGCGTATGGTTTATTGGCAACTGGACATCATCCTCTACATATGGTGCTGTGTGAGGAAAGAGATAGAAGATGCAACTGCTCTGCAGTAGGTCTCGATCTAATTAATGCACTCTATGTAGTTAGCTCGGAAACGATTGAAAATTTTAATCGAAATGTGAGCCCTCCATTTGAAATTTGAAACCTTTGTATTTTCATGAGTTCTATTTATGAAGTGTGCGAATGTAAAAATAAAAGAAATATTAAAATTGAACATGTAAAAATTGAAACTAAATTTACATTAGCTATTTAATTTTTTGTTGTTTCTTTTTTGTGCGTTTCCTCATTTGATTGTTATGGTTCAAAACTTTAAGTTAATTAAACGGTTTTCCCTGACCTAAGTTAATTATTTAACGCTGCAGATTGAAAAAATATCAAAATCGTGAATGATTTTGAGTTTATAAAATTCTTTGGTTGATGAAGAAGTTAATTTACAGAATATGTCAGGTTTATATATATAAAATTAGGTCCTCCGATGTTAAGTCATATCGGATGATGAATGAAATGGGTGAAATGATGCTCAAATGAGTCCGGGGTCCATGGAGCTCAGAGTTACCCGATAATCGTCTTTCAGGATACGGGAAAACCTCGGAAAAAGCTGACCGACTTTCGAACTCGGGACCTCTTCAACGAGAGGCAGGCACGCTACCATCAACGCTAGAGAATATGTCAGTGGATGATGATGTCAATCATATAGCGATAACTTTATATTATGTCATGATACTTTTGGTGGTAGTAACTTTATTAAATAAATTGAGAAATTAATTCGTTTAATTAATTCGTGAACCTGAGACCTTGGCAGAGAAAACCTGAATCTGTCATTTTCATGCATTATACTCCCTAAAATACACAGGCACACACTCTCATAAATAAAAAAAACATGTATACACATAGTACACACACACACACACACACACACACACACACACACACACACACACATATATATATATATATATATATATATATATATACAAAATGACACTCCAAAACACAAACACATAGATACTGAGATACACTCATTCGCATGTATTCACAAACATATATGCATACATACACAAATATATATACTTGTATATATACAGTATCAATTTTTGAAAGCTTTACAAATATTACATTTGTATACCAATCGCACATATTGAAAATAATTAAAGAATTGCGTGCAGTGCTACGATCTTACGGAGCATGGAGTGTTAATAAAATAAAATTTTAAAAACTATACATACTTTGCATTACACATTCCACACACAAACATTAACATACATTCATACGCATACATAAGCGTCACAAGCTCCGAAATGCACGCATACACGCACTTAACACGCCCACGCACACTAGCACACACTCACTGTTATAAACACAAACATATATATTAACCTTCACATTCCAAAAAACATACACAATCACAGAAATAAACACACACATTCACCTCTAAAATACGCTAATTCTAATACAAAACACACATATATACAGATTATT
Organism: Mantis religiosa; assembly: GCA_030765055.1. Classification (NCBI taxonomy): domain Eukaryota; kingdom Metazoa; phylum Arthropoda; class Insecta; order Mantodea; family Mantidae; genus Mantis; species Mantis religiosa. The sequence goes on from CM060950.1 coordinate 60,283,385, forward strand.
CATTACAAAGTGCACGCGCGCGCGCGCACACACACACACACACACACACACACACACACACACACACACACACACATGAACATTTCTCACTCTCATACGCACAAATATGCACACTCAGACAAAGCACAAACACGCTCACTCACACAAACATACATTTACACAATCACAACGAACAAAACAAAATACTCTGGCTAAAAGACAACATAAGTTGTGCTCAAGTTTATTCGCCACCAAACAGCAAAAGACTAACTTATACTTACTTTCATTTTAAAAACCCACAGAGCAAACAGTCAGGCTGGATGTTGTACTCATTTTTATATCAGCCTGTGGATCACGGATGAAATGTTCTAGGAGCTTCACGTAGCCGAAGTCTCTTGATTCTTCTAAATGGAATATTCTCAACGCTGATTTTTCTAAAATAGCGGAAGCGGTGGTACAACATAGACCATGAGTTTTCTATGGCTAGTGACATCAAAAGCGGCGGTCCTCGAACTATCTACTATTGAGGTAAATCACAAAGTCATGTTGGAGCGGGGCAGCTCACCCTTAATCCCTCTGTGGTAGGTATTCATTGCCACAGTGACAATACATTCTCATAATGATATGCCACTGGCAGAAACGCAGAAACACATTAACATACGCACACAAAGTCACACACACTTACAAACACCACTCACACATACACACAAACACACCCATAAGAAAATACAGTCACACACAAACACACACTAGCATGAAAAATCACAGAACCACAAAAATATACACACGCATTCAAACACATATACACAGAAATATGAGGGTAGATCAAATATAAATGGGGCTTTTAATATAACGCTGCTGTTAATAATTTTGAGGAGAGACTTTGGCAGTATGTTGGTGGGGGTATCTCGAGAGGGCATACTGCGCGCGCATGCACCGCGGAGAACGGGGCTCTCTCAGTACGCCATGAATGGGTAAGAGTTGCACACGTCTGTTGCGCAACATCTTATCATCAGATTTCTTGCAGAAAAGGGCAGCAAACCATCGGAAAATTTGAAAAAGCTCCGCGCACACTTTGAGGAAGAAACACTTTCGTAGACTGGAGTGTATGAGTGGGCTAAATTTTTTGTGGCGGGAAGAAAAGCTGTAGAAAATGAACCTCATAGGAGGAGATCGTGGACAAGCATTATTGCAGAAAAAATTGTTGTCATTGGTGGCATTATTGAAGAAAATACACGCAAAAATTTATCCGAAATTGTTTTTCGCTAGGAATAAGTTAAGGAAGAGTTCAAACAATTATCCGGGATGAACTCCATACATTGTTTGCCAGGTAGGTTTCTCGTCCCTCAACGAGGAACAAAAAACGTTACGCACACCTGCATCGCTTCGAGGAGGAGGGGGAAGTTTTCTTGAACCACATTGTGATTTGTGATGAAACGTGGGTGTATCATTACACCCCAGAATAAAAGTAAGCAAGCATGGATTGCAGCGAGGAGACGAAGCAAGTCCGGTCAAGTTCAGAACACTCCCATCTGATGGAAGGGTGCTTGCTACCGTTTTCTGGGACTCCGCGGGCGTTTTGCTGGTGGATTTTCTTCACGTACAAAGGAAAATTGATGCAGCCTATTACTGTCACATTTTGGATAAAGCAAAAGCTGCATATCGCAACAAGCGACGCCGACAACCGATCCGAACAGCCATTCTTCTCCATGACAATATGAGGCCACATACTGCCACTTTAACGCAAAAAAAACTGGAGAAATTGCGTTGGACACCTCTGGAACACACTCCTTGTAGTCCAGATTTATCGTCCTGGGACTACCATTTGTTTGGACCACTTAAACAATACCTGGGAGGACAGCGCTTTGATGATGACGCAAGTGGAGAAGACTTCGTGCGCAACTGTCCTCGCACGCGTACTTTTTCTTTCTATAGCGATGGCATCAAAATCTTACCAATCCAATGGAGAAAATGTGTATCGAAGGCAGGACACTATGTATTAAAGTAACCTGTATATGGGCATTTTTGTTTGTTGATAAAATAAATTTAAAAAAATAATTACCATTTATCGTATTGGATCTGCCCTTGTACAAACACACCTACATGTAAAGTCTGTTTAGTTAACTCATATGCACGTCGGCCGCTGCCTTTGTCGAACCCTTACAACACAAACCCTCCTTCTCCCAGATCTTTCTGCAAGGTTGCCACCTTTCTCGATACGCCATGGGTATCGTACGAGGTTTCGTCTAAATAAATTATCTTATGTCTATTACTGCGAAACTTCCTTTGATTTGAACAATTTATATCGCCAAGCTACAATTCTACTGGATTCCAGTGGGTATTTGAAACCCAGCTCCTTTAAGAGGCCGCGCCAAGTGCAGTGCCCATAAGGAAAATCACAAATTTCTTGCAAATGTGCAACCAATTCGTCTAAGGTGGGCGCTCTCCCTTTTGCATAGAATCTATAAATTTCTCGACGAATTAAATCGCATGTGAAATTATCTATTTTAGAAAAACGTTTCCTTTTGTTTTCACACTTGATGGGCGTCTTTGGTATTCCTTTCGTCACAATATTTCTTACTGTATTTCTGTGAATACCCAGATTTTATCATCAGGTTCATTGCACGACCCCTTACCAAGATTATTTGTCAGCACATATTTATATGTGTTCAAAACAAGCGCTTGAATTTGCTTAGGAAGAGTTCACATAATAACTTTGTTTTAGGCTTTTCCAATAATATAACTCGGCCCAGTTATTCACACTATTGTCATCACTTTGATTATTTTCACCTGACTGAAAGTAATCTACTACTTCATTTGCATTTACCACTACATTTCCCTCCCACGGTCTCCATATCGTGACACACAACGAATTTCTGCACGTAATGAAACAGATCAACTGAAAGTTGGAACTTTGGCAACTGAAACTCCACGTGGAGTCGACATGCGACTGTCACTTCGAGAAAATCAGGATTGCTATTGGTCCTCAACGACAGGATTCCATTTCTGAAGTGTGGAGATTTATGACGGTCATTAATGGGCGGGAGGGTAGTTTCCTTTGAGGGGCCAACTGCACTCGCGTTCACTAGACAGACTTTAGGCTCATACTCACAGTCACACAGACATACACACTCATATAAACGCATAAACATACATACACAAATACATATTCACAAATGAATGTATCATATTGTTATGAGGCAAAATATAGATCCAACGCAACGCTGGAAATAACTGCTTTAATGACAAATATTGCTTGGGTTAATCTAAGCTCCGTACAGAGAAAAGTTATTTATTATTGGCTGATAGCAACACGTGAAACTCAAATCAAAATTGAAATTCTTTATTTCATTATATTGAGTGACAATCTAACGTTTCACGTTATTTTAGAGCAACGCAATAAATAATTTTATCGTATAAAATGAAGCTGTTTGTTACTCAGTAGCCTCGGTTCCTGCAGCTATTGCAGAAGCATATTCGGGAAAAATCAATGGCCTTGGCTAGCCTGTATGTTTTGCCGTGGGGAGTAATACATGACGCAATAAACCTTCAATTAAAGCTTTAAACTTTCCATCAGTGCTTTGAAGATGATTTAACTCACTATTTCTGTGCAACTGTCGCAATATCGAGACGTACCTTGGAGCAGGGGCTGGCATGAGAATTTGGGAGTGAAAAAATAGGTTTGTGGGTCGCACACACACACACACGAACTGAACCACATTCAGGACGGCAGTTGACGTGAGGAGGGATACAAATTACCAGCACACAGTGAAGCGATTAGTGTTGTGTTGCACCCCTGGTGACTGGAAACCACACGCCAAATCTCCCTAATGGATAGCACATCTGTAGTGTCTGAGGCAGTAATTGGACATTATGTTAACAGATTTCTTCTAAATTTTTAATTTAATTAATTGACGAGATATGCATTCTTTTAGCGACTCCATACGTTTAAAAGGAAGCCCTTTTAGAAAACAATGTCTGTTTACGTGGTGCTTTGCGCTTCTGTGAACCTAATTTCTAAAAACAAAAGATAATATAAAAACTAAATTTGTTATCTCAGAAGAATTTAACGGGAAAATTTTCAGCATCCCCCGCTAAATCAAACCATATTTAGTGATACTTCTCCTATTTCTTAATTTCTAAAAACGTTTTTAATAATTTTGATTAAAATTACTGTATTGAATATTATGTAAAATACATGATAAAATATTTTCATTTTTTTTCGGAATTTTATACAATTAGGAAACCTAATTGTTATATTCTTCAATAAAAGCATATATTAATTTTTCGTTTGTTTCATTTAAGAAGTTAAATCCTTATTCTACTTTTCTGAAATGTGCATGAACTATAACTGTGAAGAACAATGCGAATAACCTAACAAAGGACTTTAAGATATGCAAACAATTTTGAAATAATAAATATTGCCATAAACTGTTGGAAAATTAAACTTCTAAATTGCGGTTTAGGATCCAAATTAAATATTTAGTGTAATGAATGGATATGTGTAGCTTTACTATAGTAACATTCAAGTCGATTTACACAGTTCCAATTTGGTATCCTTTCTCAATATAGCGAATAGTAACGAAACATGAAACTTTCAGAGATATTTCTCATTCTCTCTTACTTTTAGTGTGCATTTTCCTTTCAGATTTGCGCACCAATAAGCTAATCCCAAAAGCTGTCAACATCTCCGAAATAAGTCTTTACTCCAGAGCAACCTAATCGTTTGTATAAATGTAATAGAAGCATTTCTTTTTATTTTCAGCTATCTCTTCAACTGCGATGCCAAGAAATCCTGGCTCTTTCAATGGGATTTTACTTTACAGTTTTAGCAAACTCTAAACATGTTTTGAATTTGCAGTTTAATATATGTTTTAATAAAGAACTGCATTAACGTCAACTTTTAAAATATAGCATATTGTCAGAAATCGATAAGAAACTCATAAAAACCAATAAACTGGTATATATTTTATGAAGCATGAAGAAATAAGCTTAAAAGATTAAAAGCATGCAATATAATGAACACTAAAGTGCTGACAGTGCCGTCCTCGAATTTCTCAGTTTTTCAGAATCTCAAAACACAGCAACATAAGCAAATACAAAGAGAAACAAATGGATACAAATTTTCGTGAGCCTTAACTCTTATCTAACTCGCACCTAAAAATAAAGTACACATATACGTAACCTTCAAAATTCTACATTTGTTAACGCATTTTTGTTAAATTAAACCACAAGTATATAACTGTACTGACATTGTAACTAAAGTGTTTACAGCGCTAAAGCGAAACCAGCATCTAACAAGTGATAGAACGACACTGTAATTAATTATAAAATGGATTATAACGCAGTAAATTATATACTTGCATACGCCTGTACCTTCAGCAGTTTCAAAGTTATTAATTATTTAATTAATGATTTTATGTCAAACTAATATAGTAAACTCAGGATGAAAAACTAAAATTTTGGTAACATAAATATCTATTTTAGCGCTAACAAATATTTGAGATCATACATTGGAAAATATTACTTAATGATATTTTAGTGTTTGATAAAAAAAGTGTAACTTAACAAGGAACAACATTTTTCAATACTTTCAAGTGTGTTAATTAGGTGCTCTATTATGTTTTTCAAATGGGAAGAGTTCCCACCTGTAGCGAATCAAATGCGTTAGTGCATTCGGCGTTTTTTGTTTTTTTAAATTTACGTCATCCAACGTTAAGTCATATTGGACGATGAATGAAATGGGTGAAATGATGCTCAGATGAGCTCGGGATCCGTGGAGCTTAGAGTTACCCGACATTAGTCTTCCAGGATAAGGAAAACCCCCGGAAAAACCTTATCAAGGTAACTCACCCTGATCGAGATTCGAACTAGGGACCTCTTGAAAAGGAGGCAGACACGCTACCATCTACGCTACCAAGGCGGCCACATTCGGCGTTGCCACCTCATTACTCCCACCCTTTTTATATTTTCATCTCTCTCACACACTTGGGAGTTTTCTTGGCGTTAAACGTAAGGGAACGCACATTGAATTTTCCAAAGTGGTATACTAATGCATTTGTAGAAATCACAATTGCTACCTGGATATTCGTATATCACGCGAATGGTTTAAATATTTAGTTTAAATTTAATTATAGTTCATGAATTACTTATTGTTCTAATCCAACGAAAATACCAGTGCTGCATCCATATAGCTGTGAATGTTACTTACGTTAGGAGACAATTCCTGATTGTCATTGTCTTCATCGTCTGAGTACTGCAAATTTATGAAGATAGGTTCCAAACTCCGTTACGTGCTATTTCTTTCCAAAAGTCCTCTTCTTGTAGTTTATCTGACGTCTCACTCAGTTTTCCCAGTCTTGTTGTGTTCCATGTCAAGTTCTTCCTAAATAAGTCGTTCAACGTCAGTCAGTTTAAAAATAGTATTTCTGTTTGCAACATAATTGGAGCCCACATTAACTCAATTGGATTGTTCTGGCAGTAGTAAGGGGGAGGGTGGATCGTGTCTCACTGATCCAGCTGATACACTTATTCATGATTTTTAAACGGAAGAGTAACTGAATAATACTGCTTCGAACTCTCTAGAGTAAACAGAGATCATTAACCATTCATAAACAAAGATATAATGTGACCAAACACGTTCTGACAGAAGTGTATTGTTTCCTCTCAACAAATATAACAAACATCTTGGGTTATTCAAAGTATTTTTATCACGTCATGTCAAATGTTAACGTTTCAGTTCTGAGTAATTTCAAATATACGTACACTCATACGTGCCAAACAATAATGATATTCATTACAGTGCTTACTCCGCAATGGATTGTTATAATACTGTAACCCAATCGTCGAACTTACAATCAGCTAGCAGGAAGAGCTGGCCAATGCAGGGGGACATACGGCATCTAGGCCACGCCTACGCTAATGCATTATGCGTACCGAGTAGGGGCGGGGTGTGGGGAGAAATGACCAGAGCCCAAGTGTTTTCCCCTCCTCCTGCCTTCCCCGTGGACAGAACGTGAAATCTCCCGTATGTCTTTCCTCTCCATTGTAGACTTTTCTAGAAGCGGTTAGCCACGTATAAATATGAGCCGGTGTGCCAAGCTTTAGTCAGTTTTTAGAGTCGGTTGTAGAGTTCTGAGTCAGAGTTTACGGCAAGGTGCCAAGTAGTGTGGACCTGCGAATTGGTGGATCGTAATTGTGTCTGTTACGCAATTGTGTGTGGTACGTAATTCTGCTATGAATTGCAAGTGTAGCAAGACTAACTTGGAGGAAATAAAGACCATTTTGAGTTTGTGCAACTGGGCTTTTAATTTCATGAACCCACAAAGTCACAATATAATAGTGCTTTATTTATTTGTGTTAGGAAAACTATTTGAGCTAAACATATGGTTTTTCACGAATATGCTAAGTACACTACTCTCTCCTTCCTCATGGATCAGGTTTTGCAAAATCTTAAGTTTTGTCTTAACGCGAATAGTATTTTTAGAGATTGATTAATTTGGCGCTCGTCACGCACCAATTAGGGGTTGTGGAATACGACAACATCGCAAAACTCCGATTGGTTGGTCACCTAGCAGCGTTCAAGGACAGACATCATCCCATTTGAAACACATAATAATCATTGTTTCTCCAATAATAAAGGTGAATTAATTTGAAAATCTGTCCAGGCAATTTATTCCATATTTCCAATGCTTCAATTTCTTCTGTCTTGAAAAGGCATTCAGGAAATCACTTCTTATCGTAACTACTAATATCTTGGGATTCCAATAAAAACACTTTTTCAGCTTATTTGATGCATTATACAGAACTTCACTTAGAATTACTCTTATTTCTTCATTATATTTGAATATACTAAATACTAGTTTTTGCAATGAAAGCTTAGTCTTAATGTAAGTAATACTAAAATATCCTAAAATGTTTCTTGAGCAGCTGTATATAAACAGATTGTGGGATTATTCTTACTCTTGTGTGTATTGGCTTTGTAAAATTGTTTCCCAGAAGGAAGTGCTTTCCACGAGTTGCATAGGTAGTTAAGCGCATCTTTTCATTCAGGAGATAGGCTTCGTAAGTGAATCAGGTGTCAATAAAACTGTAGTACCAGTTGTAACCGCAGTATCAGGCAGCGATTAGGAAGCGGCGAATTAATCGAAATCAGATAATTAAAAAAGAAGAGAAATTAATAAAAATGCTTTGCTAAACTATTATAAAAATCTTGTTATAATAATATGAAATTAAAATGGGTAGAGCAATGATTAAAATAGTGGTTGACTTAAAGAATAAGAAGGGAAGAATATAATTTAATATAACATATATATTAGCATCCAGGCAAGACAGATAAATATTCTTGTAAAAAATCTGTACACGTCGGAGAGACAGGAAAGAAAGACCGTTACCTTCTTTGTGCTAAGAAAAGTTCAATGTCTGAGAACTATAGAACATATCCAGCGAGGAATGCGTCGGGACAAAGGGGCTTTCAAAATGCAGTTGAGCCTGAACGCTAAAGGGATTTACTTCGCTGATTTGATAACGATGTATACCGTTACAAACAACTCAGGGTAGGCGTTCCCCAAATCAGAGTGAGTTGAACGTCAATGAGTTAGATGAGTTTTGCAAACCAATGCAAAAATTCAAAATAAATGAGAAACCAATAATAATGTAACATTTGAGAAGGGTGAACTAGTTTGGTCATGTGATAAACTTAGAGAGGGGGTCAGAATAAGGTTCGAACTGAATCTGAAAGCTAGATTCTGACCTCTAACAATGCCCAGAATAATACCCGAGTGCTGGACTGGACTGGATTATCAGCGATTGGATTCCACACTGAACCAATAGACAGGTTATTGTACGTCAAACCTCCCCCTGGGAGGAGGGGATGACAAAAGAGTGCTCTGTAGATATGCTGGAGCCCGGGGCAGGAGCGTGGCCCAGCGTGATGAACCCTAATATGAGCTAAAGATTCATCTCAGCCGCCAGCCGCATGAAGTTCAACATCGGTACGACCCAGCACAGCAAACAACTTCGACACCACCCATATGTCGAGAACAGGAGTTGCAGTACTGACGTAGCAGCACCCCGCAGGCCCATCGCCCACATTTCCTACTAGGAGAAGACCGGATTGAAATTAATGTGAAATGAACAGAGGGATGGGAAATCATGGAAACAATATTAACCAACCATCGCTCACCTAGCGACCAAGAAAAACCGTAAAAGAACAACTTTTATCGAGAGGTCAGGTTTCGATTCCCATGGGCAGATTGCTTGACCCATGGACTTTTCGGGGGTTTACCCGGGTCGTCAGGCTAATGCTGGGTAGATGAATTATACCCTTCGAATTTCCTGTCCCTCCATTTCATTTCCATTATCATCTCACATCATATCTCAACTGGTGGTCTCTTCCAGGCTAGAAGTGCCGGCGAGTGTCTCGGCGTTGCATGACAGGATGATATTCTCCTGATAAACATTTCTTCTTCCGGTGGTACGGTCCCAAGTCTCCGGACCGGCCCGATGGGCAGTTTCAGGAATAGGGTGGAAGGGTTGCCGGTTGTACTGGCCTACCGGGGAGTTTCCAACTGGTTAGTTTTAAGGAACCTAACCTCTGCACTGTCGTGGCTCCTTGGAACAGCCGCTCTCTGTCTCCTCTCACCTCGTTCTTCCTCCCAGGGGTGCCCCACTTGGTAGCATAGGTACAATAGGCCAAGTTTGGACCTCAATGCCGGATACCCTCCTTATCATAGTCCAGTCCATCTGAGGGCTCAGAGAGGGCTAGCACGACTGAGAAAAAACTTTCATATGAGTAAGCATCCACGCCATTTGTCTCACACCGATTGACACTACACAGCCCCTAATTCTATCCGGAACATGAATGGGGATGTGAAATGATTGTTAATGAGAGAAACCAATTCGTGTCAAAACAGAAACCAACCATACATTTGCCGTGTCAAACTAGGAAAGTCACAAATAACTCATAGTTAGTGTCCGGCACCAGTAATCAAATCCAGGACCTCGCGAATGCGAACCTTGCGCGTTTCAGCGGAGCCGTCTCCTTGATAATGTTAAAGTTTAAATATGTTTTAAAGACATTCGTAAGTTACTGCTTGTTTTTAATACGTAATACAAAGTATGCAAAGTACATATTGTAATTGATGCATGACTCCGTATATAATCCATTTTAAACTATTTCTCTGCTTATAAATGCTCAGTCTTCGCAGGGAACTTCAATAGAGAATCTAAAACATGATTGGCAACGAAATTGATTCTCTCGATGTTTACTGGGTTGTGGGGAATCCGGATTAGAAAACTTCTCCACATATATTTTCAGAAATCAGCACCTAGTATTTCCAAACTAATTTTTGTTGCAAAGTTAATCTTGCCTGAATGTTAACTTTGCTGTACTTGCCTAACGTAGAGGAAGTAACTTAAAAAATAACATAAAAATAACATGGGAAACACGCCATTTAAAGTCGCCTGAGTTAAGGGGAAAACCAAGTAAACGTCCACGCCGGAAGTCATTTGCTAATTTATGCCAAGTATATTCCGATTTTGTGGCATTTATAGGGAATGTCCCAACGCAAACAATTGTTGAATTCGAAACATTTAAATTATTTCTCATTTTCTGCAGAATAACGCTAGTGCTTCGTATTAAAATACTCCTAGTGCATATGAAGTCATGATTTCATATAAAGTTTTAACGTCCATTGCAATATGCATTTACATTTCTCATATGTTTTCCTATCTCCAATCCGATATTTCCCTCGTGCCTGCATTCACGTGCCAGGAACTGTATGCACACATCTGTCGTCTGTCGGGGTGGAGGGGGGTGTTGTGCTTTCCTGTGACGTCACAGCGCCACTTATCGAGCATTTGGACGTCGCATCAAGCATGGCAGACCTACTAGTGTCAGGTCTATCGGCACTTGTCACCCGCTGATAACATCAACATTCCATCAATTTCTCGGGGAAATACATAATGTTATTTATTTACTCACAAAAAAAAATTCTAGTGAATTGACCAAAGTCTTAAGAGGAGGCATTAAATTTCCCAAAAATCACCAGAGGAAGCGAAGTAGTTAAACGAAACGTCGGTGAGCCTGTGTATACTTTAGTAACAAAATAATACCTACCAAGGCCAAACTTCTTAATTTATTTATTTATTTATTTATTTATTTATTTATTTATTTATTTATTTATTTATTTATTTATTTATTTATTTATTTATTTATTTATTTATTTATTTATTTATTTATTTATTTATTTATTTATTTATTTATTTATTTATTTATTTATTTATTTATTTATTTATTTATTTATTTATTTATTTATTTATTTATTTATTTATTTATTTATTTATTTATTTATTTATTTATTTATTTATTTATTTATTTATTTATTTATTTATTTATTTATTTATTTATTTATTTATTTATTTATTTATTTATTTATTTATTTATTTATTTATTTATTTATTTATTTATTTATTTATTTATTTATTTATTTATTTATTTATTTATTTATGTATTTATTTATTTATTTATTTATTTATTTATTTATTTATTTATTTATTTATTTATTTATTTATTTATTTATTTATTTATTTATTTATTTATTTATTTATTTATTTATTTATTTATTTATTTATTTCTTTATTTATTTATTTATTTATTTATTTATTTATTTATTTATTTATTTATTTATTTATTTATTTATTTATTTATTTATTTATTTATTTATTTATTTATTTATTTATTTATTTATTTATTTATTTATTTATTTATTTATTTATTTATTTATTTATTTATTTATTTATTTATTTATTTATTTATTTATTTATTTATTTATTTATTTATTTATTTATTTATTTATTTATTTATTTATTTATTTATTTATTTATTTATTTATTTATTTATTTATTTATTTATTTATTTATTTATTTATTTATTTATTTATTTATTTATTTATTTATTTATTTATTTATTTATTTATTTATTTATTTATTTATTTATTTATTTATTTATTTATTTATTTATTTATTTATTTATTTATTTATTTATTTATTTATTTATTTATTTATTTATTTATTTATTTATTTATTTATTTATTTATTTATTTATTTATTTATTTATTTATTTATTTATTTATTTATTTATTTATTTATTTATTTATTTATTTATTTATTTATTTATTTATTTATTTATTTATTTATTTATTTATTTATTTATTTATTTATTTATTTATTTATTTATTTATTTATTTATTTATTTATTTATTTATTTATTTATTTATTTATTTATTTATTTATTTATTTATTTATTTATTTATTTATTTATTTATTTATTTATTTATTTATTTATTTATTTATTTATTTATTTATTTATTTATTTATTTATTTATTTATTTATTTATTTATTTATTTATTTATTTATTTATTTATTTATTTATTTATTTATTTATTTATTTATTTATTTATTTATTTATTTATTTATTTATTTATTTATTTATTTATTTATTTATTTATTTATTTATTTATTTATTTATTTATTTATTTATTTATTTATTTATTTATTTATTTAATGTGTTTATGTATGTATTTATTTATTTACTTAGTTACTTATTTACTTATTTTTTTATGTGATTTCCAGCTAGAAAGAAGCGTCCTTAATTACCCGACATTTATTTGCGTAACTGATATATTTTTCTTTTCAAAGTTAAACAATGTTCGCTCAAACGAATTGTGATATATTGTTTAGATGTATGGTGTAACAGATAGGTTTAATATAACAAAATAAAGCTTTAAGAGAAATAAATCTCACTCTAAGGGGTATTTGGAGGAATAACAGTATAGGTGCTAGTGTTGTAGAATTTTCAACTACCGTGGATATACGTGGGTAATGGTAAGTTTTAAGCCTAAAGATAAAACTAACTCAAATGAGGTAATGAAGGAGCCACATAAAGCAAAGAATATGTGTTACTATAACGACTGTAGACGATATACAGTTATAAGCATTGGTAACCAAGGTAAAGAAATATAGACCATCCTACGAAGTTTGGCAGAATAATAATTGGAAGTGTTTTAAAACCAAAAGAAATAAAGCAATCAATAAAGCACAAGTTCATTTAGCTGTTATAAAAAGTTAATGAGTTTTTAATTTCTGACTTTATTTCCAAATAGAATCTTAAAATTCATGTCCCTTATCATTACTGCATGATAAAAGATGCCATTAGAGAGGTTGACACTGAGTTATCGATGGAGGAAATACAAAAATGTGTAAATCTCAAAGGCTCGCAGGTTGAAAAGAATGATACAGGACAGAGAGTACTGTCAAATTTGGACACTACTAAGACAGTTCTACTTACCTGCAGAAGAAGATATGAAGAAGCATGGTATCAATAATTGGTCAGAGGAAGACCATGTTTTCTCTAGTCCAAAAAGTAATGAACATTATAGAAAATAAATCCGTGTCGACAAATACAAATATGGGAAAGGACGAGGCATAGAGGGAAATTTATAATGAGTTTGCTGATAATGCGGCCTATTGATGCCTGCCTAATATCCTGGAAGTCTGCAGTGTTGTCTTGATATCCTCCTCTTGCATAATACCGAAGTGCTGTTAGGATTTGAGTGTCAATTGAGATACTCGGGCCTCGGTTATCGTCCGTGACGTACAGGTTAGAACGAATCATTTCTATCACCTTTCTGGCGTTCACTTTACTAAAACTGTATCTGCTTTTGATGTTTAGGTCGGCATACTTCGCAAAAACTTCTACTCTTAGTAAATAAGTTTTCCTCCGTTGTCTTTTTTCACGAATTCTGTGCACCACAGCTACATTCATCACTTCATTGTCGTCCATGTTGCAAAGATAGTCCGCCTTTAATCTACCCCTCGGAGGTGGACCGAAATTTGAGCCGGACCAATGTGTTTAGTCCCCGGACTATCGCTAATCCCGGTTTATGAATAAGAAACTCGATGGTCCACCGTTAGAGTGCCGGAAGTAGCAAGTTGATCCGGACCAAGTCTGATCATGAATACGGCCCGTGGTGTTTGCGGCTGCGTGGTGGTTCCTGAAGCAATTTTAGCAGCTGTTATGACGTTCCGCGCGTCTCTGTGGTCCGAGGTTCCCCTACTTTATCCCTTCTCCCTACAATACGATCTGTTGCAGAATACAGACGATAACAAATACTAATATTGTTCTGTGTCTCAAACATATGTAGGTAGTACCAAATTATACTGTTTGGTTTGCATTACGTAGTGTGTTTGTTTTACACATTCAGTTAATGCTGTGTTACTCCTTATACTCTAGACTAGTCTAGATGCTGATGAAAAAGACTGCACCCCAATCCTTATTACTATTCACTGTAAATTGTTTTACAGAATTATACTCTACAGGCTGCTAGTTAAATAACTAAACGTAACCACCCTGTAGCTTTTCGGAAAGCGTTGATTGGAGCTTCTTCAGACACTACCTTCAAAAATGTTTTTAACGAATAGAGAAACGTATAATACAACGTATTAAATGGAAAACGTCAGTCTGTGTAAAAGTCAATTTCTTTGCTGTCTACTAGTAGCAGTAATATTGTATCCATTCATAGAAAACGTCTTGCGAAATCAGCAATTTTTGAAACACGTGAGTTATTGACTTTTTCTCCTTGCCCTTTACATCTGACCCCCGCATTCATACAGATCATCACAGACGGCTCATGCGATCGTGTCATCACCTTCTCAAGGTTGCTTCTCTACTTTAAAAAATGGCATAACCCTCAGTGTTTGTGCTCGAGATATACAATTCTATTGCACGTGCCGTTTCTGTAGTGACATAAGTTAGTGCCCCCAATTCGACCTCTCGTAACCCTAATACCTTATGCTAGGCTTCCAGAACGTAGTGCAAGCTAGGTCGTGACCGGAACTTCCCAAAACTCACGTGCCTCAACACGTGCAATTGTGACGTAACTACGGAGCACTTTGCAAACTTCCTTTATTGATCACGCGGAGCGCTGGTAGGACAGTTATGTCACTATTTTCACGTGTACTGCAGCGACCGTGAAATGCAGCCTTCCTCACGTGGCGCCAAAGTGGGGCACGCTTCCTTTGTTTATCATATTAGAATACAAATAGATATATCTTCGTTTCGTTTTATAAATAACGGTTTGCTTCGGCTCTAAATATATTCGAATGCTCTATTTGAAAATCAGATGTATCTACACGTAATACAAATATGTATAATAATTTACTTTACTCCAAACATACTTGTTTACTTCCGTTAACATAAAAATAACTTTAAATATGTATTTATATCACAGAAATAGTCCTTTGTTGAAACCCGAAATACACTCTTTTATTTCTAATCTAAATATACTCATGTTTGTATTTAAGGGCACATCAGGCATTTACATGTTTAAATGTTATGACGGTCACCCGGAGAAAATTCAGAAAATGTTTCTGAGATACATATACTACAAATCCCACAACGTACTCACTTATAATCAGTGCATTCTATATATTCAACTGATAAAGGAATTCAAAATAATGTCACCCTCTGATCGTAGAATACTCGCTGATCAATTATTCCTGTTTAGACTTGTGAATGGTATGCTATGTAGCGAAGAATTACCTGGTCAAATCAATTTTAATGCTAGCGTTGCATATCTCAGAAACCGTCAATTGCTTCAGTTTAGAACACCAAAAACGTAACCGCATAAAAATTCCCCTATTTTAAGGTTATGTGCCAAGTACAATAAACTCTGTTCTAAAATAGAACTGGATCATATTTTCCCCTACAAGCAATTTAAGGAACAATTATATACAAGAATTAATGGCACGTGACATTCAATTACTGTATTATTTATGTTGTATGTTTAATGATAACACAATTACCAATGTCTTGTCTCTATTTTTTGTTTTAATCTTAGTTTTTGCGCATTACATTGTCCTTTTTGTTAATTTTATATTTAAGCCTAGTTTGTAAATTATGTATGTAGCTACTGTAATTGCTCTGTTGTAGCATAAATAAATACATAAATAAGTAAACATACAAACAATCAAACAAAAAATAAATAAATAAAGTTAGTCATGTTGTTACTTGTACTAAAATGTGATGTTACTTCAGTGCTAGAGCAACCTTTTACTTTCCTCTATATACATTTTTTTTGGCTTGTTCCATTTATACCCCGCCTTAAACTGCTATGGTTATATCGGCGGCCGTTCTCCTTTGGAACATACCGAAGGTGTTAACTCGTTATCTTTGGTTTTTAATCATTACAGCACGCAAATATTCATATTCTCATTCATACTTACAGACTCTGGGGAAGATGGGGAATTATCTTGGTCGGAGAAAAATACCCACCCCACCACCACCGGGAATCGAACCCGGGACCCCTAGCACAGTAGGCAGGTGCGCTACCGACTGAGCTACGGGGCCAGCCGTTGATAGTTAACCATTTACGATTGTACCCGCCTCGGTAGCGTAGATGGTAGCGTGTCTCCAACACGTTCAAGAGGTCCCGAGTTAGAATCTTGGTCAGGGTGAAATAGGTGGATAAAGTTTTTTCAGGGGTTTCCCTTATGCTGATAGACGAATGTCAGGTAACTGTAAGCTCCATGGACCCCGGACTCATTTGAGCTTTATTTCACCCATTTCATTCCTCGTCCGATAGGACTTAACGTTGGAGGACGTAAATTAACAAAAAATTACGATTGTGTATTTGATACCTATTATTGAACCCAATGAACGAGACATAATGAGATGAACATTTTACACTGCTACCCTTTTGAACCATAATTGTTCAATCTCACTGGAAACATATTTCGTCCTTCCTCCTTCTATGCAGTTCTAGAGAGAGCAGGAGAGGGACAGAGGGAGAGGTTTACGTAGATCTTATGTTACTGACACATGTCTAATAGAGTTCCGCAAGGAAGCAGATAATCTCACATTCAACTGAATCACTTCAGTTTGTGCTCAATGGACTTCCAAAGCGTTATGTAGCCAGCTGTCAGAAACATTTTCACTCATCATAAGCATAAATCCGTAAATCTATTTCTTGTGTATTGCAAATTATGACGGATCTAATTATTTCCGCTAATTCCCATTGCCAAAATCCTCCTTTCTGCTGGTTTATGTTTCCATTAATTCACAATAAATAAATGTATTCTTCATTGTTTCCCAAATTCATCTCATATTTTGTATCTTAGTTTAAGTTTCTCAAAGTTTCTAAAATTCTAATCAAGTTATCCCTTGTAGTTTTTTATTTTAAGTATGGCAACACATTTAATTATTAATACTGGTGCTTTATAGTTTTAGGTAACTATATTTTAAGCTTTTTAAGATTATAATATATTAAAATTCATTTCATTGAAACAAAACATTAAAAAAACTATTGGTAAAGATTTCATTTTTACATTTAATTAATGCCCTGATGTAATATTTGAGAAAATATTTCACTGGAATGCCATTACAACAAAAATTATGTAAAATTGGCTTACAAATAATCGTATTATACTGTATACAATTGGAATATTATTAGCCAGCTTTAAATTCTTACATTTATGAGATTCCACCATTATCGAAATTTAATGTTTTAAACATCTCTTAATAAGACTTTTGTAATTCATTTACCAGCACATGTGATCACTGGCAATGAAATACTATTACACACTCAATATCTAAATTGGCTCAAATTACAAGTTTGTGTAGCTCAAAATGATTCGTAAATGGATGAACCTGACGACTCTGTTGGAATTACATACTGTAACATGTTAACTATTGTGTGTTTCAAATGCAAAGAGTTTACGCCTGTAGCGAATCAGAAGCTTTAGCGCATTCACCGTTGCCACCTCATTACTCCCACTCTTTTTATATTTTCCGCTTTTTCTCACTCACGCACACTTGGGAGTTTTCTTGGCGCTAAACGTAAGGGAACGCAAATTGAATTTTCCAAAGTGGTATACTAATGCATTTGTAGAAATCACAATTGCAACATAGCTATTCGAATATTACGCAAATGGTTTAAATATTTAGTTTAAAATTAATTGTGGTTAATCAATTACATATTTTTCTAATCTAACAAAAATACCAGCGATATTTTAACGTACTACTTACGTTAAGAGATAACTCTAAATTGCCTTCAATGTCTGAGTACTGCAAATTTCTGATGATATGTTCCAAAATTTGGTTACGTGCTATTTCTTTCCAAAAGTCGTCCTCTTGTAGTTTATCTGCATGTCACACGCAGTTTTCCCAGCCTTGTTGTGTACTTTGTCAATTTCTTTGTGAATAAGTCGCTCAACGTCAGTCAGTTTAAAAATATTATTTCTGTTTCCAACATACTTTTAGCCCATATTAACTCAATTGGATTGTTCTGGCAGTGGCATGTCTCTTTGATCCAGCTGATACACTTTCGGTAGCGTAGATGGTAGCGTGTCTGCCTCACGTTCAAGAGGTCCCGAGTTCGAATCTCGGTCAGGGTGAGTTACCTGGATAAGGTTTTTTCCTTATCCTGATAGACGAATGTCAGGTAATTCTAAGCTCCATGGACCCTGGACCCATTTGAGCCTCATTTCACCCATTTCATTCATCGTCAGATATGACTTAAGGTTGGAGGACGTAAATCACAAAAAAATAGGAAGAGTAACTGAATAATGCCGCTTTGAACTCTCTAGAGTAAACAGAGATTACGAACCATTCATAAAAAAAGATATAATGTGACCAGACACGGTCTGCCAGACCAGCAGGAAGTGTATTGTTTCCTCTCATTGAATTTAACAATCACCTTGGCTTATTCAAAGTACATATTTATTTCATCACGTCTTGTCAAATGTTTACGTTTCAGTTATGAGTAATTTCAAATATACGTTCATGCATATATGCCAACCAATAATGAAATTCATTACAGTGCTTACGTCGCAATGCAGTGTTATAATATAATTGTATCTACTTTATTTATTTGTATTAGGAAAATTATTTGAGCTAAAAATGTGGAGTTTTTACGATTATGCTAAATACATTACTCTCTCCTTCCTCATGGATTAGTTTCTGCAAAATCTGAATTTTTGTCTTAGCGCGAATAGTATTTATTAGAGATTGATTAGTTTAGCGCTCGTCACACACCTCTTAGGGGGAATGCCTTACGACAATACCACAGAAATCCGATTGGTTGCTCACCTAGTAGCGCTCAAGGACAAACACATTCCCATTTGAAACAAATAATAAATAAGAGTGCAGTAGTAGGGGAATTGAAACGTGAATAAATTAAAAGGAGGGATTAATCATTTAAATGAATTAATAATACGAAATTATACAAAATAAATATAAACCTTAGCTACATTTTTATGAATAATTTATTAGAGAATGTTACGAAATGATGAGAGATCATATAAGAAAAATAGTATTGTTACTAATGTAATATTTACTGGAATAATAATAGAGTAATCTAGTAGTTTTGTGCTGCTTACCGATACGTTAGAACCGTTGGTTAAATTAATACTTAACTTAGTATATAGCACATACATTTGTTTTTACTGAAGTTAGAATAGCTAGCCAGCTGATATGCGTTTTGTTATCTTCCAGTATGTTGTTGCATTGAGTAGTAGTAATAAAGTAGAGTGGTTTTGGTTTATAGCGGAATTATTTTATTACGTAGAACTAATTAAAGTTTTAACTTACTCTTACTTTATTTATACTTTTACTTTATTTTATTTTCGATTTATTATTATATAGTTATTTTGATCATATATAAGCAAAATCTGAGAATGATTTTATAAATTAAGACTGTGAAACAAATTACAACAATTTTCAATGGACGTCCTGATATAGGCAACTAGGCATCACGACGGAATATTTAAGACCTTTGAAATGTTGGTGAGCAAAGGAGTTCCACGTTGGCGGGACAGTTTGAAGCAAATAGTGTTTAGCGCAGGGTTGAGCAATGAGGTTTCTCTCAGGGTATGCGTGGGTATGTATGAGTAAAGGTGGTTCTAATGACACTGGAAAGCCCGTTTCAAGCTGATTTAATGACTGCTTCTTTTTATCATCACATCAAACTCAAAGTCGCCGACCAAGGGTTACCAATATCACTGTTTAGAGCTACTATATGTGAAATGCTTATTACTCGATAAAACTTAATTCGTTCTTCAGGTACATATGAACCGACGAATATCTTCTCTCTTCGCTTCTGATGTGCCTTCGATCAAGACAGAGGAGATGACTGCCTTAATCGGCCCCAAGCCGCGGACTCTGTCTTCACACTATACACAGCTGCGCGTGAGTATGTAACTTTCACTTCTGAAGTCTTCTTTTCACACAAAGATTCCCTTTGTGACTATTTTGTCCATTGTGATTATTAGTCTTGGCCATGCCATTATTAAGGGTCCGAAGAATACCTTTTCAAACAAAGCCAAGTGCTATCCCTTAGAATTCTGTTTCTCCCGTGTCTTTTGTTACACAACTCAACCAGCTGCACCTGTTTGTGTCGTAACAAATATTCAATACTCCTTTGAAATCCATTACGATCCTTTACTCATTGCAATTCTTAATTTCGGTATCACCTTTTTTATTTAGTTTATCGTTTACTGCAGACAAATTAATTCAGTTAGTAATAAAATATTATTTGTCACGTTACAACAATCCAACTTCTCCAGTATGATAAATCCATTAATTTTGGCAACGGAACTATTATGCTTTAAACAAATTAATTGAAGAGACAGAACATCTAAGAAATAAGTAAGCAAAAGAAATTAAAATAAACATATCGTGCATCATCTTTGTAGATGAAGTCTGGACTACTAAAATATTAATCAAAGTATGCTCTAAAGCTCAGATATAAAACTTTGAGGAATGTTGAAAGCGTAAGAAGTGTCCATGTTCGAAAAAAAGAAAACATTTGAAATTTGAAGCACAACGGTACAGTAATCAAGTACGATGGGCTAAGTTAGGTCGAACAAAATGTCGTGATATATAAGCAAAATTTAAAGTATTTACCAGCCGTTATGAGAAACCAGCCACAGACCGAACTATGGCCTAGCTCATAAAATACCTCAACAATGAGGTTGATGTATCTATTTCGTAAGACGTGTTTTCATCAAATAATGTGAAAAAGATGTTCAGTTATATCAATGTGCTTCAAGTTTATGTATTCATTTAAGTGTACTGTGAAATGCTCTGAACTTGCGTTTTCATGGTTTTCTCTAGCCGGTAGGCAAATATAAGATGGTTTCTCATCTTAAACTCTTTTCTTTTCCACGTTTCCCTTTCATTCTATATCCTTCATATATCTCATGTGTGGTGTTAGGTTTCGTGACGGGTGGCGGTGCCGTCCAGAAGGCTAGAATGTTTGCTCAAAGGCAAGAACACATACTTACCGTGTACATAAAGGGCTGCTTGATCGTCCTGTTCGTCGCACTTTCTAGACAGCTCCAGCAGAAGGACGTGTCCTCGAGCCCGGAGCCACTGTTCGCCTCTAAGGCATGTCTGGCAGCGCTCCGTTAACTCGTGTATCTTTCACTTCCCCCCTTAGTTCTAGGGTGGATATTGTACAGAAGGCATTATCCTCCGTGCAGAAGCTATGGCATATAATAATACCCAGGCATATTATTCCAGTTAACATTTAAATAACTGTCCTTCGCGTGAAGCTAGAAGTCAACATTGTTAATTGGTTTAAGATCACTAAGACCTTTCATCTTCAACTTCAACAGATAACGACCGCATATAATTAATTACGCTCTTTTAAAGAATTAAATTTTGTTATTTAAAATTTGAAAAATGCTCAGGACAATAGCATTACATGTGTGAGTAGGACTGTCACTTAAGAGCAGTGTTTACATACACACGTCTCCAAACACTCTAATGTGAAAATTAATTGGTTTATATTATAATTGGGTTGGCAAACAAGTCTGGCATTTTTGACTGAAAATTTCGCGTGCTAAATAAAATGCTTTTGCCATGCGTTTTATGTTATTCGACAGAGAATTTGTGTCCTACAAAGCAGTTCATTAAGCTATACTGTTTGTTCTTTTAAGTTCAGTAAAATGGAGTGTCAAGTTCACAACCTAGAGCATTTTGGGCAAGCATTTTTATTGACCTTAAAGGAAAAAAAGAGTATATAAGCAGATGACAACTAAACACATTATTTTATAGAGCATATAACTCACTACTGAATAACATAAAAGGTATTGCCAGAACATTTTATTTTGCATGCAAATATTTTATGTTAAAAAAGTCAACAAAAGACCGCTAGAATATTTGGGTCTAGCCTATTATTATATGGAGTGGTAATGGCATTTTGAACACGTTCTTACATGTGCTCAACAAACCAGTTTGACACGTACAAACAAGTTAAATTAGTATAGTTATCAATAAGTACATAATTAACAATTGATCCATTACTACAGTTTGGAATATGATGTTTAGTTAGTTAATCGTTCTGAATATAAAATGA
The DNA here is from genome assembly GCA_030765055.1 of Mantis religiosa. Lineage (NCBI taxonomy): Eukaryota > Metazoa > Arthropoda > Insecta > Mantodea > Mantidae > Mantis > Mantis religiosa. Next base: position 60,305,783 of record CM060950.1, read on the forward strand.
TATCTGAGAATTTTGCAGTTGATACGAAATGATGACGTTCAGACAAAATTAAAGTGTTTCTCATAAATGCACATGTGTGTATATTCCTGAAAGGAACGCTTTACGGTCGTTAAAGCCACGTGAGTAATGCTTGTCTGTGCGCCTTGAAGAAATACAGGTTTGGTCGCCTCCAGTAACTTTTGTACTGCACAGCGGTTACCTTAAGTCACGTGGCTGTTATGTCATTGTTGTTTGCGCGTAGAGGAGGTGGTTCTCATGCCCAGAATTATTACACAAATGTATATAACTCAGTAGTTATTTTAGATTACTAGGTTGGTGGGTTTGTTATTTTCAACGCTCAACTGTCGTCACAAGCATCGGTTTCTCAAAGCAGGTCCTTGAAAATATTGGTCATTATTCCCCCATACAATCATCACATAACCACAAATAACATCAAAACTACCAACACCACAATTAAACCACCAACCACCATAACCACCACTATCACCACAACCACCACCATCACCATAACCATCACCACCCCATCATCGAAACCACAAGCATCACACAAAACCTCTACATCGCAACCACCAGAACTGCCACCACCACCACCACTACCACCATCACCATTACAATCACCGTTACCACCATAATCAACATCGTTAAAACCATCACCACAATTATCAACACAAACACCATAACTACCAACCCATAAACACCACCATAACCACCACCATTGCTTAAGTACCACCACTGCCACGACAACCACCATCACCATTTTTACCTCCACTACAAACCACCATCATTACGGACGCATTACCACCCAACCATTACAACACAACCACCGTTACCAGCACCACCAATTACCAAAACAAATCAACTATACCACCACCATCAGCATTACTACCACCACCATTACCAATACAAACACATTGCCACCACCATTACAACACAATCACATTTACCACCAATACCAGCACCACCAATTACCAACATAAACTACCATTACCACCAACTAGACCACCACCATCGTAATTGCAACCACCGGTCCACCACCAACACAACCACCATTACCACCACCACACTCTCATCATCATCATCATCATCATCATCATCATCATCATCATCATCATCATCATCATCATCATCATCATAATCATCAACACTACCATCCATACCATTATCATCAGTAGCATTATTCCACAGTTTTCTTCTGGAGATTTCCTGATCTTAAAAGGGGATAAATTTAATACAGGTTCGAACTAGAGTCAAGTAATGTTATCTCTTTAAGTTCATCAATATAAACTAATGGCTAACTAAAATTGTATTATAAAGCAACATACTATTACTACTTCATTCCAGAGTATGCATTTGCTATTCGTTTACTACATACGAATGTTTAAAATGTGATTTAATTGTATGTCATGCATTGCTTATGCTGAAGAAGCAATATATGAAGCATTTTAAAAAGCATGTAGAGAATGTTCATCCTAAGTGCATTTACGACTCAAGACGACAATACGCTCCAGAACTATGTATTTGTAATATTATGGTCTGTTGGCTGAACAAGAACTCCATAAATGTTCGTGTAAACGTAGAAGTATCTTAATTGTACGCAGCAACCAATAGTAAATTCTTGATTAATATACCTAGACTCAAACAGACTGAGAGCCCCTCATATCGCCTCGCACGTGATAGCATTCATGCGTTTGTATAAAAGACTTACTTATGTTGACGTGAGATACAAGTCGCAACAAATGAGCCATTTTATTAAATTGGAATAATGATTTACCCCCTTTTTTAATTTACGTCCTCCAACGTTAAGTCATATAGGACGAGGAATTGAATGGGTGAAATGATGCTCAAATGAGCCCAGGATCCATAGAGCTTAGAGTTACTCGGCATTCGTCTTTCAAGATAAGCGAAAACCTCGGAAAAATCCTTATCCAGATAGCTCACCCTGACCGAGATTCGAACTGGTGTCCTCTTGAACGTGAGGTAGACACGCTGCCACCACGCTACCAAGGCGAGCGTTACTCTCTATGGTAAACTACATCTATTAATTAAGAAAAGTCGTAACTATACAATCCAGAAGCTGAAACTTTCATAGCCTTTAGGAGCAATACTTTTCATAAATTCAGGAAGCAACAATTCTTCGAAAAGATTTCGGAAAATAAGCTAATTTTATTGCGACAACTCTTGCCCACATTTATAGTATGTATTTCTTAATAATTTTTCTAAATATTTTCAAAAATATTATTTGAGCATATATTAAACAAAGCAACCTCTGAACATTACAGCTTAAAATAACGTTCCTTATCTGAGAAAAAATTAAGTTATGAGAAATGAATTCCAAACTTCAAATATCAATTTAGGCCAAGCGGACGAAATAGTTTATAGCAGTTTATACGTATTTAAATAATTAATATATATCTAAGTTAGATGTGGAATTAATGTAAACGACAGAATGAATGTAAAACTCCTACTTCATACAGACATCAATTTCTTTTTACCTAAAACCTATTCATTCTCCCTTAAGAGATAATGCGAGATCATCTGAACTTCAATGATGTTGTACATATAAAATATAAATTAACTTAAAGGCGGGAATAATGCCACTACAACACGATTACAAACGAGTGTAATCATTTTGTATATGCATGTTGCCATAAATGATCTTTTGGGTTTGAACACGGGCAACTCGCCTTTAAAAATAATCTAAAGCAAGCAGCATTAACGGAAAGAGAAGCTCAAAAAGTTGTTTTACAGTCCCTTATGGATTTTGATGTTTGGTACACATTAATCCTGTAGTTCATTTTCACCCAGGCACGTTCTAAAATACCAGGTGAGTCAGCCGCGCCTTATTATTGTGAAAGGTAGGCCACCCATCAAACGGCACGTGAGTCTTAGACCAGTTTTGCGCTAACTAAACTGTATTGTTTGACGTTCTTAGAAAGTGGAATGCACAAAATTCATAGGAATAGCAGTTTAAGGGACATAAGATACTCCTTGCTTAAGTACACCTCATAAACATACGACTCCATTACTGAGAGCGAATTCCCGTTTCCAGGGGATTTTACAAACTTTACATATACATGGAAAAGTTATTCAATAAACGCCTCGGAAAAAATGGACCTATCACATGAGTACACTAACAACGTCAGCTAAAAATAAAATTGCGGATTCTTGTACTAGGAGCAGGGGTTGGCTGCCAAAAATTGAGAAAAAATTAGACAAACCTCATCCATCATGGACCCGTACATTCAAAACGTACATATTTATTAAACAACGGTTTATTTACATTTTTGCTTAAACTACGTCTCGACAATCTCAATTAACATGTATAAGAGCTTTTGCCATTTCTGTAATAATATTAAAACACTCAGCAAATGATTAAAAGTGTCTTAAAGGGCTAAATCAAGCACGAGAACTCGCGAGGTGGCCAAGGTATAGCGCCAGGCATACAAGACGTACTACTGAACCCAGAAGGTGCTTTCAGGTAAGTCTAGAGATAGCCCAGTGGAATTATGACGTCTGCTGTGCCCTAACACCCAATGATACAGGTTCGAGTATCAGCATTGAAATGCTCTTTTTTTGTTCATCAAAACTTGTAAACCGAATTCAAAACACTTTAATTATAAAGACCCTGAGGGAGTGCAATACCTAAGAAGGTCATCAGTTCGAGCACTTTCTTTGTCGTGTTCCAGGAATAGAAAAAGGGTCATTCCAGCGCCACAAAGCATGCCAATGTGAAGCGACATTTTTAATAGTACAATAATTCTATGTCTGCAAAATAGTGTTTAACTTCCATGTTAAACTTTGATACATTAATTTCCATGTTTTCTGTATTCAAATGTGTATAAATGATCTTTATTTCAATTGCACCTACCTATATATTCCGTTTAACATATAGTATTCGTTGGTTCCAGTGAACATTTGCAGACGTTCAAACGTGAGCTGATTACGAATGTATTAGCGGTGATGCGATAACTTCTATATCAGTACTAATTTCGTTGAGTGTTTAACATCCATGTTAAATACGCGGGTAGAACCTAGTAATGGGGTCAATGTTTTCATGCTGGAGAATAAAATGCGAATGGCATAAAACTCGAGAATAAAAGGCAGCTGACTCACCTGATATAATGATCAGTTGATGTGATGCGCGCTCTTAGATCAAGGGTGATCCGAGAAAGGGTTGTTTGCACACAAGGCCTTCAACATAATCCCATAAGGGTCAAGTGTTGTGCAATTTGGCGAACGCGAAGGCCAACGAAGTTCTTTATCACCAGCAGAGCCAAACCACCTGTTCGGTAGCCTTGTGCTCAGTTGCATGAGATTTCCTATAATAAATGCACCTTCCTATCGTAAATTCAAAGTTATTACTAATGAAGTGATGGCCCACTAGGTAGATCTACACCAAGCCTTGTTTGAAAATGTCTTGAACAACATTTACAGATTAGTTAACTAAGTAATCGGTAACAACAATGCTCGCCTAGTCAGACATTTTGTAACTTTCCACAACGTTGTTCGTGATTAGGTCATTACTACCAACTATCAAACCATAATCATACTTTTTTGTCAAACCTCAAAAATGGGTATGTATTGCATATTTCTGGAGTAAGATATGGGCTGTAGATAGAAAAGACAAGATAGGTCTTAAATTCATGTAATTAAGTAGGTATATAGCTATTTATCAACTTCTATCCATAACGTTGACGTTCCTTTACTAAATTCTTGTCGAACAATTAGTACTTTTAACAAATATCACTTCTGTTTGTAAGAGGTGGCAATCGTTTATCAGAACATCAGCTAATACTGCCCATTCCACAAAATGTCTGGAATTGGTTTTTAACATTGAACTATGTTTATTATTTATTCCTGGATATTAATGCCAGAAAGGTCATTATTTACATTTGTTTTTCACCTATAATGTCGTAAATAGCCTGCATTAGTCTCGGTGAATCAGTTTTCTAGTTCTTCAAGACTTCATGGAATAATTCAGAAATCCATCAAGAAAGGAGTTGCCAAAAGACAACTAGAAAAATCTGAGGAGTCGAAACCACAAAAGATATACCTATAAGGGGCGTGCTTTCCCAAGCGCTGACCTAGAGCAACATTGAATTTCTAATTGTCTGTTCCTTAGGTTATAGAAAAGTATCAACAGTCACTATACATTCAATTAAAGTTGATAAACGAATGTACAACTATTTCACTGGTAGACAGCCCTTTTGAATTAAGGTAAGTACCGTGGATGCAACCGGGGGTCATGTGCTTCACAAATTGACGCTCCGAGGGAGGTGAGAAGTGAGATACGGAGCGACGTCAGAGCATAGGGCATGTTTCCAAACAGTTCAAGACTGAAGTTACCCGATCGGAATCAAGTGTAACGTGCAATCTTGCTCGCTAGAGATTTGTACATTACCCTGGAAGGATACTGAATGGGAGACCACACCTCCGCAGGATTGAGGTTTATACACAGAGCATCCTTTTTCGCAGCCATGCAGCACTCGAGCCACCTGTCGACACGGGCATGACAGAACCATTCAGATGAAGCGCGAAGTGAAATCACAAGGGAGGTGAAATAGAGGGAGAGAAATTCCAGGGGTTGTAATGAACCTTCCACAATTCGCTTAGCGACAAGGGAAAACCTCAGAAAAATCCATAGTTCAAGAAGATTGGCCACAGGTTGTGAACCCACAATCTGCCGAATACAGGCCACAGACATTACCGCTCGGTCCGTTTGAACTAAGTATGATCTACGTATTAACTAATACGAACGCAAAGTTAACTTGTCTCCAGTCTAATGCTTTAAACATTTTAACAATTCATTGGTACAATTTAGTACAAAATGTGAAAACTTTTGAACTCTCTTTTTTCTTTTTTATTTACTTTTCCTGTTTTCAGGTTATTTTATTTATAGCTTGCACGTTCATTTTATGCAATTAGTTCTCTTACATCATCCATTTTAAAGCCACAAATGTTTATTTCATCTGTATTTTACCATTAGGTTATTTACCCACACATTGAAGCTTAAACTCCATTTATTTCAGTTTCTTCTTTTCTGTATATTTCACTATTCAAAATTTCCTTAGACCTTAGTTTACACGTATTAACTTGAAATTATCAGCATAGTTTCGGAAATTACGGATTTAAGAAGAGATATGCAAAAGTTAAGAAGATTATATAGTTCGCATGAAATTATTTCCTTGAGTACATCGATAAAATTAAAAAATTAAAAAAAGTTTACATTTTTTTCTCTTAAATGAGGTAGCCAGCATTCAGATATGACTGGACGACAATTTCCTTAAGCTACATACCAAGTTAAAATTAGAATTTTGAGTGTAACTTGATAAATCCAAGGTATCAAGGAGTGTTTGATGAAGACCTATGAAACGCCTCTAAATATCTTAACAAGGTTTCACATGACTCATGAAAATTTTGTGTCCTGTGTTTGTGTTCTGAATATGCGGTAAAAGAGTCAATGCAATCCGAATAAATGTGTATAATTTTCACAGATGTTTGTTTTAAGTCTTCAGCCGTGTGAAACTAACAATATACTTGATAAATATGCTATTGGAGAGCAACAATGCAGAAATGCCACACAGTCATACTTTTGCGTAGAATTTCTTCATGCCTTCAGAAAATTGTGTCGTTAGCGCCTATATACTATCATTACTTGTTTACTTTGCACACTGTCAGTTGCGAACTTGGAACGTAACACCTGCAATTAGTTAACCTGTTTCACGTGGAGGTTACGTCAGTTGACTCACGTGTTTGTGAAGTTTCCTGGCCGAAACCCTACCACCCTGACGTTACGTCACAGCGATCATCACGTGTATTCCACAACTCTAAAGCAGTACAGGATATTTTCAGAACAAAAAGCACGTGTTCTAGTCTTAACCCTACCTCCCACTGGAATATACTCGTATTGTGGGGGATGTAGCTATATTGGTCTGTTTTTCATTTAGAAGCATTTTATTGCTGTCATTTGCAGGAGAATCCTTTTGCTTTATTTCGAGAACTCTTCAAGTTAACCATCCAGCCTTTCTTAACCTCCTGAATAAGCAACAAGAAGGGGAGGGTAAAAACAGAGCATTGTGTACTTTTTTCGTTCCCTCCATTCACAAATATTAATATGCACAGAAATAACGGAAATGAACATTTTGAGTACAAATATGTGTTTGTGTGTCTTGTGGACTAAGAACCAAACTTTGTATTTAAGTAAATTTAGTATATCGTAATGATACGACACGAAGACTTGCAAAAATGTTCCACAGAACATTTAGTAAACTTATAGTAAATTTTGATTTTCTCATAAATAGCCCCGATGACTATTGTTACTAAAACATAACGTATTAAAGGTATTTTTATTACAAATATAAGGTTAACGTGAATTTTCTTAGAGTAGCCAGAAAAGTCCTCGCCATTCGAAAGGAATTTTGTACAATCTTGTATAGTGGTAAACGATACGAGATAGACAAAAATGTACTGCGCAAAAATATTGATCTTACTAATCATATTTATTATATAAATTGTGATATAAATTGTATCACAATATATATTAAAATATTATATTTAATGTGATATAAATCACAATTTATTTAAACTATTTAAAATTTTTAATAGAAATAGCCATTTCTGAGATATCCATTGTTAACCGTTTGAATTTTTCAATACCTTATTGTTCCTTTATAAACCTGCCGAAAGTCAATTGTTTCTCGCGATTGCATGAAATAGTCTGGGATTCTATGGCTGGCATATAGCGGCCAGTTCTTAAACATTTGAGTACTAAGCCTGTAATTGTAACGAAATGTGTAGTTTATCTATTCCTACAAAGCTTTTTTTCTGTTAAAATGAGAAATAAAAGTAAACTAAACTCTGCGGGCCAAAGTCCACCATAAAACCGCTGTATCTCCCACTTCTGCCAACGACCGTCATTAGTGGGATACAGTACCGAGGATGGGAGGTGGTTACTGCCCCGATTCTCTTCTGACCAATGTGGTCTGGGAAATTTAAAACCAGATACAGAGAAAAATAAACTTCCTTAAGAATAATTTGTATACCCAGTAATAAACCATTAACACATAGCATGGTTTATGTATTTAACGCCTCTACTCATTGCATGTTGCACCACAGGTAGTGGACGATGATGGCACATATATGAAATAAAATATAATTGGAGAAGGACATTTGGGATGTAAAGTTTACAGATATTAGCTTAGGACATCTCCCCGCTCTAAGCAGCTAAGTGGACGATGATGGCGCATATATGAAATATAATATAATTGGAGAAGGACATTTGGGATGTAAAGTTTACAGATATTAGTTTAGGGTATCTGCCCGGCACTATCTACCTATGACCGCTGAGAAAAAACTGGAAATAACCTAAGTCAAACAGTACGGTCCTCATGCAATTTGGACCGTAGACCTAACAAGCTTTATCACCCGTCCCGCAATAGTTTTAACGTGCATAGGGGAAGGTCATGCAGTATCAGACGGGTTAAAATTTTTGACTTCACTCTGTAACGGTGATGGTTAATCGGAATCTTACTGTATTATTCTCTTACCTCAAGACATGTTCTATAGATAGTATAATGTAATGACTTTTATTTTTTATTTATAGTAATTTATAACATCGAAAGTAAAAAAGCTATAATTATAAGACTTGTAGAAAGTGTCTTGCTGTATCGACCACTGCCTTTTCTGTTACAATATAGATTGTCAGTGACACATTGCACTGCCACATATAGAACAATAGTAGAATACAAAAGCATGGGAACTTATTGTCACTATTTCTTCTCAGTTCACAAATGTTTAGCTCGCTGGTTTACAGAGATCGCAAATATAGCGCTGCTATAGGCCTCAGAATATTTTCCGTGCGCTAAGAGCTACACTAACCACCATCAAGCACTCAGAGCAAACAAAGAACTGAAGAGAGGAAGAAGATATCCGACTATAGCGCACGTGGATGCACAAGCTTGCTACCGCTTACTGGAAATTTGTGCCACATGGAGGCGAAAAGGGAAATCACAGTAGTGGCCGGTACTGCATGAGGGCCGATACTGCACGACTCTCCCCTACTTATTTATTATTCTGAGGTAAGGTAAGTTCTTAAGATTAAAATTCATGTTTTAATTTCCTTAAAGTAAGTTTGAGTAATGGATTTATACTTCATTTGAAACATATGACAAGTTACTAAAATGAATATAAATTAGTGGACATTGGTAATTTAAAGTATTTTATCGACGAATTACACTTGTGTTTAGTATCCTACACACAACGCAGGTTTTATAACAATACTGTGACTATAACTTATTTAAATGAAAGTATAATGTAGCATGAGGATGCATCCTAGGGATGAGACCTCAAAACCGTCGATACCTCGAATTCGGTGGTAACGAAGTATATAGAATATTTTGAGATAAATCTTAGATATTCTTCTCATACCTGTTATTTTAATGTTTTGTATTACTGAAAGCTGTTATAGTTAACTTTAAGTTAGATGAGGAATGAAAGGAGTCGAGACTTCATGTTATTGCCTTACACGTGTATAAAAGGATGCTGGACTATGGTACTTAACCTTCTTGCTGCCTCAAGTCGATTAGATCGAAGGTGCCTGCTCGGTGTTTGAATGCCAACCTCAAATATGTCGGCAGCGGTGAAAAGTGGCAGCCTACTACGTATGGTGATAGGTATGGTAAGAGAAAAAAATGCATAACAAATTTAACTTTAAAGTCAAAGTAAAAATGCAGAAAGTGAATTTTGCCAATTAATTTCTTTTGAATACTCTATTAACTAACAGAATCATCAGATGGCAGATATATATCCAGCGTACGTTTAATTATAACCACAAGGAGTAGTAATTTTGCCATTGTAATTTGAAGTGAAATGTTACATGTATCTTTTGAAATAACGCGAATGATATTTAGCACTACAAAAATGTACTCAATTATAAACAAAATAATTATAGACCCATCTTAATAACTTTGTTATATCGCATAAAAAATACGCAAAATTTATCTCACCAGTATCGAAGATTTTATCCTCGTCTATCGTCGCTGTTTTCCAACACTAAATACATCATTATACTGCAAATTTAAGAATTCTACATATATAAATATAGAACTAATTATAATAATCACATATGGGTTTAAAAATAAGGTATAA
>CM060950.1:60320928-60350928 GCA_030765055.1 Mantis religiosa
TGGGATTACTATTACCGGAATTGGCTTACGTTCAGTACTTGAAGATTCATTGAATAAAGAGCGGATTCTATCTCCCAAATTGTATGGAATTGGTGTGTTGTCCACGTGTTATTCGCAATGTTCTTGTCCATCAAAAAAGATAGCTGCCGCGCACCTTTTAATGTGAAACGAGGAGCGTTGCTCAGGAGTGTTGTCTGAGGCGGTCCGGCCCGTAGCGAACCACGTCCAGCTCTCCCTTGCGATCAACGCCTCACAATTAAGGATCTGTGGCGTGAGGAGGTTAAGGAAAGGGAGATTGTAACCGGTTCGAGGTGACTTGTAGCTCCCGCATGAGAAACCGCATCTGTACTTCAGGAGTGGGTGCGTCCTGACTGGTTGTGGGTGGAATGATGACACCTCGAATCTGGTAGACAGAAGTTTATTATTGTCTTTGGGCTCCTTTGCTCGCCACCGTAAAGTCGTCGTCGATGTGGTTGCTGTGTTTAGCGTCACTGTCAATATTGTGATGTGAAGAACAGGGGCAGTAGCACTGCGTAGGGGAACCGGATATATTTATCGTCCTCCCTATATACTACTCTTTGCACTAGCTCTCACTGGAGCGATTGTTAGATATTGCACTTTGTCTCGGTGCATGGCGCGAAGGTGTACTTCTTAGGCGGAGCCGAATACGCGTCCGTCTCACGTAGAACTCAGGACCGAAGTGTTCTTACTAGCAAAACCTACTTTCCGCCATCACTTTGAATTACCCCCACTCTAGGTATTTCTCGAAGTTTGCAAAATCACATGAACAAATATCAATGTTCTATTGGCTGGTAACTATCCCCACTTGAGATCAGGGTTCAGAATTTCCAGTTTTGGACCTGATATCAGAGACGCTTTCTCTAACGGTCCGTATGCAAAAATTTATGCGGAAGCATGCGTTCTGCATGTCGGTCCAAACCTTATAGCCTGTTGTCATAAGAACGCATGGGATTTTAGCAATGGGTTGGTTTCCGACTGGGAGGCGCCAAATTTGCCTTGAGGGTAAAACAGAAAATAGAGTAGGGTTGATTGTTTACAGGGATTGCAACGGGAGTTTACTGACCTTCGCAGAGTGGCCTTGTCACTGTGGCGGTCTCCGGAGTGTATGCTAGCATTATGGCATATACCTATTCTGGTATACGTCATTTATTTATATGTATTCCTTTGTTTATGTTAATGTCTTTCTGGTATCAAGTGATATGTCGTCTCAGTGCTCCTAGGTAACAGCGGCTGCAACATGTCTATGATTTTCTCTGTGGATGAAAGAAAAACAACTTGCTTGCTTGGATTTATTTGTCAAATCGTGTCCATTTATGTTGTATTACTAAAATAAAACAGTATTGTGACTTCGTGGGTTGGTAGAAACAGAAGTCTTGTTTGCAGAAATTTAAAACACTCTTCATTGCAGTAAACAGAAGCTTTGTACATCACTTGCAGCAGCAAAATGACGTGACACTGACAAACAGCAGACTTCAAGGTCGTCTGTTTCGCCCGCCACATGTAAACAAACGAAAGAAAGTAGGTTAAAAATAGCGGTTCCAGAACAGACCCAAATGAGCAAGATGGCGGCCATGCGCATTCGGTATGTTTAGTGGATTTAGACAGTGTTTAGGTAGGCAGTCAATCCTCTTAATTTGGTGTACCTTATAATGCTGTGTCCTGAGGTATGATCAGAGCTTGTCTTGAGCTATGATCTGAGGCTCTAGGGTTAAGGGCTGCAGGGTTTCTTAGGTAAAGTCTGTTGGTATGGGATGTTAATATCTGAAGGATTTAATGGTTAGGTCCTGAGGTATGATCTGGGAGGAGGGTCTAGTGCTAAGAGCTGCAGGTTTTTCACAGGTGATGTCTGTTGGTCTGGAGGTGAAGTCTGTTGGTCTGGATGGTTTAGAGCTGTAGGATTTAGAGACTAGGTCATGAGGTATGATCTGGGGCTCTAGGGTTAAGGGTTGCAGGTTTTAACAGGTGGGACTGCTGGTATGGGAGGTTAATAGCTATAGGACTTAGAGGTTAGGTCTCGAGGTATGATCTGAGGCTCTAGGGTTAAGGGCTGCAGGTTTCAACAGGTAGGGCTGCAGGATTTAATGGTAAGCTCTTGAGGTATGGTCTAAGGCTCTAGGGTTAATAGTTTCACAGGCGAAGTCTGTTGGTCTGGATGGTTGTGAGCTGTAGGATTTAGGGGGCTTGGTCTCTATGTATGATCTGGGAGGAGGGTCTAGTGCTAAGAGCTGCAGGTTTTTCACAGGTAAAGACTGTTGGTCTGGGAGGTTAATAGCTATAGGACTTAGAGGTTAGGTCTCGAGGTATGATCTGAGGCTCTAGGGTTAAGAGTTGCAGGGTTTCTTAGGTAAAGTCTGTTGGTATGGGATGTTAATATCTGAAGGATTTAATGGTTAGGTCCTGAGGTATGATCTGAGGCTCTAGGGTTAAGAGTTGCAGGGTTTCTTAGGTAAAGTCTGTTGGTATGGGATGTTAATATCTGAAGGATTTAATGGTTAGGTCCTGAGGTATGATCTGGGACTCTATGGTTAAGAGTTGCAGGGTTTCTTAGGTAAAGTCTGCTGGTATGGGATGTTAATATCTGAAGGATTTAATGGTTAGGTCCTGAGGTATGATCTGGGACTCTATGGTTAAGAGTTGCAGGGTTCATAGCTAAATGTTGTTGGTCTAGAGGATAAAGACCGTAGGGTCTTTTATCTATGTTTTATAGGCTGAGGTATGGTCTTATAATTTTGAAGTTAAGTTTGCTAGTCCAGCGATTAAAGGCGGTTAATCTTGGGGCAAGTACTACATTTATGCCTTACTATGTCATCCTATTATAAACTAACCTAACCTAATATACTCTTTCATTTCTACCTTCTTTCATCATTCTTATTATAACCTAGCTGTGTTTGACTAGTGGCTTCCTTTGTTGCACCTGTTAACCTATTTGTTCTCTTTCCTTAAGTTCCTCTATTCTACCACTTTAACCTAACCTAATATATCCCATGGTTTTAGCTTCTTGATCATTGTTGAACCTAGTTGATTCTGGTATTAACATTCGTTCTCTTTTCTTAAGCTGCCCCGTTTTTACCTCCTTAACCTATCCTAAGCATGTTTCTTTTCTCATGCTAACTACTTGTATGTATGATGCAAAGTTTTTAGGCATATCGATATTATAGCTATCTTTGTCACTGCAAGAGGTATATATGCTGATTACAGATCTTTATACAGTAAATTTAACCCTTTGTGTATCTGCTTCTCTTTTCCTAAAAATTGAGGTTCTTTTGTTGCTAGGGTTTCTTGTTTTTCGTTCCTTCTCTATGCTTTCAGAAACTCTATTCTACCTTGTTATGTTATGAGGTCTTATGCTTATATCTTAGGCTTTTTTGATTAAGCCTTTTGATCTGAAAGACTATGTATTTTGGCTATGTTCCTCATCTCTTATGGTCACATGGCTAGGTCTTGAGGCATGATCTTAGGGCCTGGGGTTTAAAGGATATAAGTCTCATAGCTTAAGCTCGTATGTCTAAAGGTTAAAGACTGTAGGTTTAGTGGTTAGGTCGTATGGATTCAAGGTTAGATCTCTCGGTCTAGAGTTTAAGGCTGTAGGATCTGAAGGTTACGTATGGAGGTATGATCTGAGGGCTCTAGGATTAAAAGCTATAGGCTTCATAGCTAAAGGTTGCTGGCCAGGAGGTTAAAAGCTGTAGGATCTGGAGGTTAGGTATTGAGGTATGATCTCGGAGCTCTAGGATTAAAAGCTATAGGCTTCATAGCTAAAAGTTTGCCAGCTAGAGATATCTTCTTTACTGTTAGAGGTATATTTGCAATGGTCTAGGCGTACAGTTTTCTTACATTTTTTCATGCAGATTGATGTCTTCGTACTCTTGTGTCTTTTTCAAGCTTTTACCCCCTATGCATCGTCTTGTAATAAGTCGTTACGCTAAACCAATGTTCTAATGCTATTTCCATGCTTTTTCAGATGTTATGAGGTTTATGCGCGTTTCAGGGATATTTTAGACCAAGTTACGTTACTTAATTCATTTTATAACTAATTAAGAAGTTTTTCAAGGATATTTCAGATTACGAGATAGTAGTTACTTTTTAAATTTACCTATTTTAACATTAACTAAAGTGTGCTCAGTTAGCTTATGTGGTGAGGTAGACGTCCCTCGTCTTTTTTCTCTGGACTTGGGACCAGCGTCAGAATTTGTTTTCTGAACGGTAGACTTAACGCCCTCCTCTGCTCTTATTATTCAGCTGTTTTCATGCTTAGATATTTTAATGCTACGTTCTAGTGTTTATTTCTCGGAATGAAAAATTTTTTTTCTGCTCTAGGGTTCCTTCTTTCATTCGCCGTTCAAAATATGACAATGTCCATGGGCATATGTGGATACTCCATCATCTGCAATTACTCTCTTGTCATCATGTGGAGATAGGGATATTTTGTTCACTTCCACTGACGCAACATTATGTTGATGGGACATAATTAGGTTCATTGGCGTTCTTATGATTTCTCTGCTTTTAAGACAGTCCACATAGCTCTCAAAGGTGATGTACTGTTTAATGGCACTATGTTTTATGCCTTTTATCTTCTTGATTATGCCTCCATCGATGTCGAGTGCATACATCTTCGGTCTCAGTCCAACAAAACGACGAATGATTTTTCCATTGGCTTCATCTTTAAATTTTCCCAACACTTTCTTGTTTTTTGTAGAATGACATATGTGCTCGTTAGGATAATCAGCAGTATCCAGATGTTCCAGAAAACGTAACTTATCCTGGTATATGTCTCCGGTAGTCACACGATGGATGAAAGAGTCAGTATCCATGTACATGAGCTTCAGATTTTCAAGCCCGTAATACGGCATTAGCACATCATAATGCTACCAATACATCAAGGTCTTCGAGATATCCAGCACACACATCCCAATGTATATAGGCTTGTTGAAGACTATCTCCCGTGACGCCATGTGTATTGCAGCCAGATTAGGTCCATATATAGTTCTATCAATAAATGTAGGCTTAGCAACCAGTTTTTCCAATGTCTTCCAATCGGTGACAAGTCGTATATTCAGTCGGTTTCTGATGTTTTCCATAGTTTTACCAAACATGGCATTGTTAAAAAGCTTGTAAAGATCCTTCTCGAAATCATTTCTCGATCCTTGTCGTAGCCGGTTATTGAATTCCACATAAGACTTTAACCAACATGACTGTTGAAATTGTAGCACCCGATGGATTTTAGTCAGTTGTAACCCATGACTAAGGGCCTGCTTCAAGGTCATGTAATGCACCACATACCTAGTTCGTGATCCAAGGTGAGGAATTAGTTTCCTTGTAGAAGAACCAGGGGGCTTGATACACTCAGGTAGGAACGGTAAATCATTGTGTAGGTCATGGAGTTCTGTAGGATATTGAAGGTCCACTTCTAAGATGTATCCGAGAGGGTCATCTTCTCGTAGTATATCTAGGTTGATATCTTCAGGAGAAACCCACTTAAAACCCCCGTAAGCAAGGGGTTTCTGCATCGCCCACGCGTACTGATTATTCGAATCCTCGTACGTAATATATTGAGAGGGTTTACTTGAGTCATACTCCTTCATGTAGTGATTGTTCGCTTCTGCATACCGATGAGAAACTTGGCATAATCCTCCTCTTATACCTGCTTCAACCATGAGTAGCTGGTCATAATCCTGTAGTAATTCCAGTTCAATTCGTGTGTACAACAGCATTGCATCCCACGTAAGTCCAGGTGATGTATAATAATGTGCAGGATCAACTTTATGGGTTTTCAGGGTCTGCTCTCTGAATGTTTCAAACACATCTGCTAGTAGAAGGACATCCGAAGTTAAGTAGAGGTCACTGTACTCGCCTAGTGTTCTGATGTTGAAGTGACTCCATACGGTTTTTGCATGCTGATACTCTGCATCACTAATTTCTTCTCTGTTTAACTTACTGTAGAATGCTTCTCTCGGAGGAAGTTCTGTCTCACTCAAAACATCCCATGATGTAACGTAATCATAGGGAAACACACCTTTACGCATCATCAAATCGATCTTCTCAGCTCCAAAGTACTTCTGAGTTTCAGGATATGATGTTAGATTTTTTGCTAGTTTATCCAAGCTGGTACTAAGGAAGCGATAGGTATCCACAAAACGAAGTTTAATGTCACCAACATACTTGGAAAATGATATATAACTTTCCTCAGAGCTAGGAATAACTTCTACTCTATCGCTAGTACAGCCTAACTCCTTAACAATGAAATGGGAGTCATATCCACTCAGGTTATGTATGAAGACAGGAATATAATTAGGCGTTTTACAGGTTAGATTACACTGATTATGTAGACTTCCTCGATATTCACCACTTATATGATCATGATCTCGTACTTTCCAGTTATCGTCGGTAAATTCTTTACCACATAAGTAGCATTCTGTAGAAGATTCGAATGATTTTTGTTGCTTATCTGTCAGAGTTAATGGAGCACCAGTTTTGTATACAGCATTAATTTTCTTTGCGAGAGAACTTACATACTCCATAAACTTCGGTGCAGCATTATAACCTCGATATACATAGGGTTTAGTAGGAAGACCAGTCTGTAAACCTTCAATTGTAGCTGAGGATTTGACATAAACACAGAAACTCATAGGAATATGCTTCTGATATGGAACTGTATAAGACGTTTCGGGATTAGAAGAACACCCGTGGTAAGGGGTAAGAATGCTTTCAAAGTCAGCGTATATGACATAAGGTAATTTCAACATCCTTTCATGATTCTTGAATCTAACAATAGATTTCTCCTTGGTTGGCATAACAATCTTAGCAACTCCGTGTTGGCTACATATTTTTCTATGCTCATTTAACCTCTCAACTCCTCCATTTCGATACTCAAAGTGCGTAAAACAGCGTTTGCAGATGCAGAGTTTTCCCTCACATTTGGTTTTTTGTTGATGAATAAGTCTCTCGAAATTCTTTATATAAACGTAATGATGACGTCCAGCTGAATTGCTTAACAGAAGCAGGTCGCGATGCTCAGTCAGTTCTTCATTGACAACTTTCATAGGAAACACTTGATTTTTCTCATCCAGCCCGAAAACATTTATAGAGATGTTATTTTTTCGTTCAAATTTCGGGATATCAGTCAGGCTCGTAGGAAACGAGAGGCAGGAAAAGTCATATCTCTCTTGAAGATCCTTATACTTGCTAACACGATGAGGATTCTTCTGAATGAACTTGGCGAGAACAGCATACATAAAACACTTTTCATCTTCATAATTCTGTGGATTTATGCAGGCTCCTTTAGCTCCAATAGAGGTCGGTAGAGGGATGTAACTGGTCCCCCTCAGGCCATTATTCTTGTTGATTCTAACACGCACACCATCAACAGCTAATAAAGCCCAGCTGCTTCCTTTAAGTTGACTTTCCTCCATTTCAGTACAAAGTTTCTTGAATTTACTTTCCAATATGGCGTCCAAGTCACTTTCTAAAAATATTGCTTGATTTGGCGTTTTAAAGGCTTTATCAGTAGTGTCACCAACGGCATTCACAAACCGACATTCAGCCATGAGGTTAATTTTCACACTTTTATGCATCCTCAGTTGCTTCTGAACGGCTTGAATTATCCGCTGTTTTGATTCCTGGAGATATGTATTCAGGTCTTGGCATGTAGAGCACTGGATGAAATATGATTTCAGTCGATCCTGGAAAGCTGTTTCATATTCTACGACATCGTCTTCATCAGGAACCATTAACAGCAATTTATGTTTGGTAGGCTCGATCTTGAGTTTCTTAGCAGTAGTTATTCTCTCGCATCGTTCTTGGTGAGTATCTCTGCGATTCTCAGTATCATAAACGTTACCACAATGTTTACATTCGTAAAACCGGCCACATACCAGCTCATGTCTCTTTTTATTGTAGCTTTTCAGGAAACTCTTTGCACATATGCTACACCTATTTTCAGGTATAGTGTCTAACAGAGCTTCCATCGCTATAGTTTTTTTTGTTGTGTGCAGGCTAATTCTCGGGAATATGCTGCCAAGTAAGTGTCTTGATACACTTCTCACTTCTCTTCTTCACCTTGATAAGTTATCAGCGCTACTGATGATGAATTTCACTGTAGAAGCTGATCCGCTATGCTATAAACACACTAGCGTAATTACAATCTAAGATCGATAAAGCTCTCTTTATACACTTAGCACAGACCTAATAGAAAACTTCATCATCCCCTTCACCAACGGGATTCGAAGGTGGCACTCCTATCGGAGAAAACCTAAAGGAAAACTTCATCACACCACCACCACCACCACCACCACCCTTGTAGTTCGAAGGTGGCGCTCCTATCGGAGAAAACCTAAAAGAAAACTATTATCTTGCTACCACAGGGGTTCGAAGATGCTTCTACTATTGGAGAAAACCTAAAAGAAAACTCTATTAATTTTCCAGTTTTCGATTATTCTTTAACTACTTTACAATTCACATGAGAGAAAAAATTAGACAAATTAAAATTGAAAAAGGAAATAAATAGTTAGATTTGAAGATAAAATTTAGACAATTCAAACGAGTATAAACACGACTAAGCTCCGCCTTTTAGTTTTAAAGTTACATTAGGAGCTCCCATTGCCACCCATAGACACCTCTCCATCATCTTCAACCACGTGTTCTTGATTCTTTTCACACATATCTTAACATAACAGTTATATTTTTCCCAAGTTCATCTATTACACGGTTTAACTGATCCACGGGGCACCCTTAGAATCCTTCACTTCATCCTCAAACACACCTTCTTGAACCCTTTTGATATATTTTAACCTATTTATGTTTGTTGCTACGGGCATCCGTTCTCTTTTCTTAAGTTAAATTATTACGACCATCTTGTTATGTTTAAGTCTCATGCTTATATATTAAACTTTGTGATTAAGTATTTTGATTTGAAAGTCTATGTAAATCGGTTAAGGTAAACATCTCTTCTCAACATGAGACAAGTCATGATGTATGATCTTATGGGGTGAGCTTGCCAACACGTCTAAAAGCATTTATATTCAAAGGTATTTAAATTATCCCACCGAGATTTGAACCCTGATCCTAAGGCGTAAATTACCATTTCAACAACAATTCACACCTAAAGTATATATGTATACGCTATTTCATTGCGCTAACGTTATTAGTTCAAGAGTTATTTAAGATTCAAGTTATTGCGACAGTAGCGGTTATCGAACCACGGGTCTGTAGGATACGGAATCATAAATCATTCACAGCATATGTTGAATGAAAAAAACCTGCGCTTTCCCCTGCTGTTCTATGTGCAATAGATCAGAAATAGAACACAATTACATAATTCAATGGACGATGGGAACTGAACCAGGGACCCTTGAGCTACACGTTGTCAGCATATGATTAACTATGAGAAGCATAACCATATAAAGGTTATTTCACTTCTCTAGACCCAGCGGTTACAGAGATATTTAAATTAAACTATTCAGGACTCGAACTAAGGACTACAGGTATACAGTATATACCCTGCGGACCTAGCTAACCATATGTAAGTAATAAAGTTTATCCGAACTCTCTATCATAATTAGTTTCGGAGTTATTCCAATATAAGCAGTACTCTTCTGCACGAGATTCGATTAGGGGACCATTGATAAAACTACCAGTCAGACAGTCAGTAAGGGCACGGACACCCCTGCGCGGTAGAAAGGTACCATGCATCGTCTTTCCACCCCTGGTCGGCATCCCATTAGTTTGCGGACCCTCTTTATTTATCACATGCAGGTGTGCCTGCGTCTTGGGACAAGGGCTTGACAGGTCATTAATCAAGGAGTAGTAGATAAAGGCTTTTTCCATACCACCTGCAACATCTTGGGTGGTCCTCACACCCCCTCCCCTCCCCGTTCCATACCACCTGCAACATCTTGGGTGGTCCTCACACCCCCTCCCCCTATTATGCAAATTTATGCAAAGTGATCTGGAAAAGGCCTTTATATACTACTCCTTGATTAATGACCTGTCAAGCCCTTGTCCCAAGACGCAGGCACACCTGCATGTGATAAATAAAGAGGGTCCGCAAACTAATGGGATGCCGACCAGGGGTGGAAAGACGATGCATGGTACCTTTCTACCGCGCAGGGGTGTCCGTGCCCTTACTGACTGTCTGACTGGTAGTTTTATCAATGGTCCCCTAATCGAATCTCGTGCAGAAGAGTACTGCTTATATTGGAATAACTCCGAAACTAATTATGATAGAGAGTTCGGATAAACTTTATTACTTACATATGGTTAGCTAGGTCCGCAGGGTATATACTGTATACCTGTAGTCCTTAGTTCGAGTCCTGAATCGTTTAATTTAAATATCTCTGTAACCGCTGGGTCTAGAGAAGTGAAATAACCTTTATATGGTTATGCTTCTCATAGTTAATCATATGCTGACAACGTGTAGCTCAAGGGTCCCTGGTTCAGTTCCCATCGTCCATTGAATTATGTAATTGTGTTCTATTTCTGATCTATTGCACATAGAACAGCAGGGGAAAGCGCAGGTTTTTTTCATTCAACATATGCTGTGAATGATTTATGATTCCGTATCCTACAGACCCGTGGTTCGATAACCGCTACTGTCGCAATAACTTGAATCTTAAATAACTCTTGAACTAATAACGTTAGCGCAATGAAATAGCGTATACATATATACTTTAGGTGTGAATTGTTGTTGAAATGGTAATTTACGCCTTAGGATCAGGGTTCAAATCTCGGTGGGATAATTTAAATACCTTTGAATATAAATGCTTTTAGACGTGTTGGCAAGCTCACCCCATAAGATCATACATCATGACTTGTCTCATGTTGAGAAGAGATGTTTACCTTAACCGATTTACATAGACTTTCAAATCAAAATACTTAATCACAAAGTTTAATATATAAGCATGAGACTTAAACATAACAAGATGGTCGTAATAATTTAACTTAAGAAAAGAGAACGGATGCCCGTAGCAACAAACATAAATAGGTTAAAATATATCAAAAGGGTTCAAGAAGGTGTGTTTGAGGATGAAGTGAAGGATTCTAAGGGTGCCCCGTGGATCAGTTAAACCGTGTAATAGATGAACTTGGGAAAAATATAACTGTTATGTTAAGATATGTGTGAAAAGAATCAAGAACACGTGGTTGAAGATGATGGAGAGGTGTCTATGGGTGGCAATGGGAGCTCCTAATGTAACTTTAAAACTAAAAGGCGGAGCTTAGTCGTGTTTATACTCGTTTGAATTGTCTAAATTTTATCTTCAAATCTAACTATTTATTTCCTTTTTCAATTTTAATTTGTCTAATTTTTTCTCTCATGTGAATTGTAAAGTAGTTAAAGAATAATCGAAAACTGGAAAATTAATAGAGTTTTCTTTTAGGTTTTCTCCAATAGTAGAAGCATCTTCGAACCCCTGTGGTAGCAAGATAATAGTTTTCTTTTAGGTTTTCTCCGATAGGAGCGCCACCTTCGAACTACAAGGGTGGTGGTGGTGGTGGTGGTGTGATGAAGTTTTCCTTTAGGTTTTCTCCGATAGGAGTGCCACCTTCGAATCCCGTTGGTGAAGGGGATGATGAAGTTTTCTATTAGGTCTGTGCTAAGTGTATAAAGAGAGCTTTATCGATCTTAGATTGTAATTACGCTAGTGTGTTTATAGCATAGCGGATCAGCTTCTACAGTGAAATTCATCATCAGTAGCGCTGATAACTTATCAAGGTGAAGAAGAGAAGTGAGAAGTGTATCAAGACACTTACTTGGCAGCATATTCCCGAGAATTAGCCTGCACACAACAAAAAAAAACTATAGCGATGGAAGCTCTGTTAGACACTATACCTGAAAATAGGTGTAGCATATGTGCAAAGAGTTTCCTGAAAAGCTACAATAAAAAGAGACATGAGCTGGTATGTGGCCGGTTTTACGAATGTAAACATTGTGGTAACGTTTATGATACTGAGAATCGCAGAGATACTCACCAAGAACGATGCGAGAGAATAACTACTGCTAAGAAACTCAAGATCGAGCCTACCAAACATAAATTGCTGTTAATGGTTCCTGATGAAGACGATGTCGTAGAATATGAAACAGCTTTCCAGGATCGACTGAAATCATATTTCATCCAGTGCTCTACATGCCAAGACCTGAATACATATCTCCAGGAATCAAAACAGCGGATAATTCAAGCCGTTCAGAAGCAACTGAGGATGCATAAAAGTGTGAAAATTAACCTCATGGCTGAATGTCGGTTTGTGAATGCCGTTGGTGACACTACTGATAAAGCCTTTAAAACGCCAAATCAAGCAATATTTTTAGAAAGTGACTTGGACGCCATATTGGAAAGTAAATTCAAGAAACTTTGTACTGAAATGGAGGAAAGTCAACTTAAAGGAAGCAGCTGGGCTTTATTAGCTGTTGATGGTGTGCGTGTTAGAATCAACAAGAATAATGGCCTGAGGGGGACCAGTTACATCCCTCTACCGACCTCTATTGGAGCTAAAGGAGCCTGCATAAATCCACAGAATTATGAAGATGAAAAGTGTTTTATGTATGCTGTTCTCGCCAAGTTCATTCAGAAGAATCCTCATCGTGTTAGCAAGTATAAGGATCTTCAAGAGAGATATGACTTTTCCTGCCTCTCGTTTCCTACGAGCCTGACTGATATCCCGAAATTTGAACGAAAAAATAACATCTCTATAAATGTTTTCGGGCTGGATGAGAAAAATCAAGTGTTTCCTATGAAAGTTGTCAATGAAGAACTGACTGAGCATCGCGACCTGCTTCTGTTAAGCAATTCAGCTGGACGTCATCATTACGTTTATATAAAGAATTTCGAGAGACTTATTCATCAACAAAAAACCAAATGTGAGGGAAAACTCTGCATCTGCAAACGCTGTTTTACGCACTTTGAGTATCGAAATGGAGGAGTTGAGAGGTTAAATGAGCATAGAAAAATATGTAGCCAACACGGAGTTGCTAAGATTGTTATGCCAACCAAGGAGAAATCTATTGTTAGATTCAAGAATCATGAAAGGATGTTGAAATTACCTTATGTCATATACGCTGACTTTGAAAGCATTCTTACCCCTTACCACGGGTGTTCTTCTAATCCCGAAACGTCTTATACAGTTCCATATCAGAAGCATATTCCTATGAGTTTCTGTGTTTATGTCAAATCCTCAGCTACAATTGAAGGTTTACAGACTGGTCTTCCTACTGAACCCTATGTATATCGAGGTTATAATGCTGCACCGAAGTTTATGGAGTATGTAAGTTCTCTCGCAAAGAAAATTAATGCTGTATACAAAACTGGTGCTCCATTAACTCTGACAGATAAGCAACAAAAATCATTCGAATCTTCTACAGAATGCTACTTATGTGGTAAAGAATTTACCGACGATAACTGGAAAGTACGAGATCATGATCATATAAGTGGTGAATATCGAGGAAGTCTACATAATCAGTGTAATCTAACCTGTAAAACGCCTAATTATATTCCTGTCTTCATACATAACCTGAGTGGATATGACTCCCATTTCATTGTTAAGGAGTTAGGCTGTACTAGCGATAGAGTAGAAGTTATTCCTAGCTCTGAGGAAAGTTATATATCATTTTCCAAGTATGTTGGTGACATTAAACTTCGTTTTGTGGATACCTATCGCTTCCTTAGTACCAGCTTGGATAAACTAGCAAAAAATCTAACATCATATCCTGAAACTCAGAAGTACTTTGGAGCTGAGAAGATCGATTTGATGATGCGTAAAGGTGTGTTTCCCTATGATTACGTTACATCATGGGATGTTTTGAGTGAGACAGAACTTCCTCCGAGAGAAGCATTCTACAGTAAGTTAAACAGAGAAGAAATTAGTGATGCAGAGTATCAGCATGCAAAAACCGTATGGAGTCACTTCAACATCAGAACACTAGGCGAGTACAGTGACCTCTACTTAACTTCGGATGTCCTTCTACTAGCAGATGTGTTTGAAACATTCAGAGAGCAGACCCTGAAAACCCATAAAGTTGATCCTGCACATTATTATACATCACCTGGACTTACGTGGGATGCAATGCTGTTGTACACACGAATTGAACTGGAATTACTACAGGATTATGACCAGCTACTCATGGTTGAAGCAGGTATAAGAGGAGGATTATGCCAAGTTTCTCATCGGTATGCAGAAGCGAACAATCACTACATGAAGGAGTATGACTCAAGTAAACCCTCTCAATATATTACGTACGAGGATTCGAATAATCAGTACGCGTGGGCGATGCAGAAACCCCTTGCTTACGGGGGTTTTAAGTGGGTTTCTCCTGAAGATATCAACCTAGATATACTACGAGAAGATGACCCTCTCGGATACATCTTAGAAGTGGACCTTCAATATCCTACAGAACTCCATGACCTACACAATGATTTACCGTTCCTACCTGAGTGTATCAAGCCCCCTGGTTCTTCTACAAGGAAACTAATTCCTCACCTTGGATCACGAACTAGGTATGTGGTGCATTACATGACCTTGAAGCAGGCCCTTAGTCATGGGTTACAACTGACTAAAATCCATCGGGTGCTACAATTTCAACAGTCATGTTGGTTAAAGTCTTATGTGGAATTCAATAACCGGCTACGACAAGGATCGAGAAATGATTTCGAGAAGGATCTTTACAAGCTTTTTAACAATGCCATGTTTGGTAAAACTATGGAAAACATCAGAAACCGACTGAATATACGACTTGTCACCGATTGGAAGACATTGGAAAAACTGGTTGCTAAGCCTACATTTATTGATAGAACTATATATGGACCTAATCTGGCTGCAATACACATGGCGTCACGGGAGATAGTCTTCAACAAGCCTATATACATTGGGATGTGTGTGCTGGATATCTCGAAGACCTTGATGTATTGGTATCATTATGATGTGCTAATGCCGTATTACGGGCTTGAAAATCTGAAGCTCATGTACATGGATACTGACTCTTTCATCCATCGTGTGACTACCGGAGACATATACCAGGATAAGTTACGTTTTCTGGAACATCTGGATACTGCTGATTATCCTAACGAGCACATATGTCATTCTACAAAAAACAAGAAAGTGTTGGGAAAATTTAAAGATGAAGCCAATGGAAAAATCATTCGTCGTTTTGTTGGACTGAGACCGAAGATGTATGCACTCGACATCGATGGAGGCATAATCAAGAAGATAAAAGGCATAAAACATAGTGCCATTAAACAGTACATCACCTTTGAGAGCTATGTGGACTGTCTTAAAAGCAGAGAAATCATAAGAACGCCAATGAACCTAATTATGTCCCATCAACATAATGTTGCGTCAGTGGAAGTGAACAAAATATCCCTATCTCCACATGATGACAAGAGAGTAATTGCAGATGATGGAGTATCCACATATGCCCATGGACATTGTCATATTTTGAACGGCGAATGAAAGAAGGAACCCTAGAGCAGAAAAAAAATTTTTCATTCCGAGAAATAAACACTAGAACGTAGCATTAAAATATCTAAGCATGAAAACAGCTGAATAATAAGAGCAGAGGAGGGCGTTAAGTCTACCGTTCAGAAAACAAATTCTGACGCTGGTCCCAAGTCCAGAGAAAAAAGACGAGGGACGTCTACCTCACCACATAAGCTAACTGAGCACACTTTAGTTAATGTTAAAATAGGTAAATTTAAAAAGTAACTACTATCTCGTAATCTGAAATATCCTTGAAAAACTTCTTAATTAGTTATAAAATGAATTAAGTAACGTAACTTGGTCTAAAATATCCCTGAAACGCGCATAAACCTCATAACATCTGAAAAAGCATGGAAATAGCATTAGAACATTGGTTTAGCGTAACGACTTATTACAAGACGATGCATAGGGGGTAAAAGCTTGAAAAAGACACAAGAGTACGAAGACATCAATCTGCATGAAAAAATGTAAGAAAACTGTACGCCTAGACCATTGCAAATATACCTCTAACAGTAAAGAAGATATCTCTAGCTGGCAAACTTTTAGCTATGAAGCCTATAGCTTTTAATCCTAGAGCTCCGAGATCATACCTCAATACCTAACCTCCAGATCCTACAGCTTTTAACCTCCTGGCCAGCAACCTTTAGCTATGAAGCCTATAGCTTTTAATCCTAGAGCCCTCAGATCATACCTCCATACGTAACCTTCAGATCCTACAGCCTTAAACTCTAGACCGAGAGATCTAACCTTGAATCCATACGACCTAACCACTAAACCTACAGTCTTTAACCTTTAGACATACGAGCTTAAGCTATGAGACTTATATCCTTTAAACCCCAGGCCCTAAGATCATGCCTCAAGACCTAGCCATGTGACCATAAGAGATGAGGAACATAGCCAAAATACATAGTCTTTCAGATCAAAAGGCTTAATCAAAAAAGCCTAAGATATAAGCATAAGACCTCATAACATAACAAGGTAGAATAGAGTTTCTGAAAGCATAGAGAAGGAACGAAAAACAAGAAACCCTAGCAACAAAAGAACCTCAATTTTTAGGAAAAGAGAAGCAGATACACAAAGGGTTAAATTTACTGTATAAAGATCTGTAATCAGCATATATACCTCTTGCAGTGACAAAGATAGCTATAATATCGATATGCCTAAAAACTTTGCATCATACATACAAGTAGTTAGCATGAGAAAAGAAACATGCTTAGGATAGGTTAAGGAGGTAAAAACGGGGCAGCTTAAGAAAAGAGAACGAATGTTAATACCAGAATCAACTAGGTTCAACAATGATCAAGAAGCTAAAACCATGGGATATATTAGGTTAGGTTAAAGTGGTAGAATAGAGGAACTTAAGGAAAGAGAACAAATAGGTTAACAGGTGCAACAAAGGAAGCCACTAGTCAAACACAGCTAGGTTATAATAAGAATGATGAAAGAAGGTAGAAATGAAAGAGTATATTAGGTTAGGTTAGTTTATAATAGGATGACATAGTAAGGCATAAATGTAGTACTTGCCCCAAGATTAACCGCCTTTAATCGCTGGACTAGCAAACTTAACTTCAAAATTATAAGACCATACCTCAGCCTATAAAACATAGATAAAAGACCCTACGGTCTTTATCCTCTAGACCAACAACATTTAGCTATGAACCCTGCAACTCTTAACCATAGAGTCCCAGATCATACCTCAGGACCTAACCATTAAATCCTTCAGATATTAACATCCCATACCAGCAGACTTTACCTAAGAAACCCTGCAACTCTTAACCATAGAGTCCCAGATCATACCTCAGGACCTAACCATTAAATCCTTCAGATATTAACATCCCATACCAACAGACTTTACCTAAGAAACCCTGCAACTCTTAACCCTAGAGCCTCAGATCATACCTCAGGACCTAACCATTAAATCCTTCAGATATTAACATCCCATACCAACAGACATTACCTAAGAAACCCTGCAACTCTTAACCCTAGAGCCTCAGATCATACCTCGAGACCTAACCTCTAAGTCCTATAGCTATTAACCTCCCAGACCAACAGTCTTTACCTGTGAAAAACCTGCAGCTCTTAGCACTAGACCCTCCTCCCAGATCATACATAGAGACCAAGCCCCCTAAATCCTACAGCTCACAACCATCCAGACCAACAGACTTCGCCTGTGAAACTATTAACCCTAGAGCCTTAGACCATACCTCAAGAGCTTACCATTAAATCCTGCAGCCCTACCTGTTGAAACCTGCAGCCCTTAACCCTAGAGCCTCAGATCATACCTCGAGACCTAACCTCTAAGTCCTATAGCTATTAACCTCCCATACCAGCAGTCCCACCTGTTAAAACCTGCAACCCTTAACCCTAGAGCCCCAGATCATACCTCATGACCTAGTCTCTAAATCCTACAGCTCTAAACCATCCAGACCAACAGACTTCACCTCCAGACCAACAGACATCACCTGTGAAAAACCTGCAGCTCTTAGCACTAGACCCTCCTCCCAGATCATACCTCAGGACCTAACCATTAAATCCTTCAGATATTAACATCCCATACCAACAGACTTTACCTAAGAAACCCTGCAGCCCTTAACCCTAGAGCCTCAGATCATAGCTCAAGACAAGCTCTGATCATACCTCAGGACACAGCATTATAAGGTACACCAAATTAAGAGGATTGACTGCCTACCTAAACACTGTCTAAATCCACTAAACATACCGAATGCGCATGGCCGCCATCTTGCTCATTTGGGTCTGTTCTGGAACCGCTATTTTTAACCTACTAAAGAATCACTGCGCTACAGTTCAAATGTCCACTGTCGCGATAAACATCACACAACTACACAACTGCAACTCACTGCTTCTCACATTTTGCCGCTGTTTATACGTCAGTGTCATTGTTATAGAATGCAATAGACGGTTCGATAACAATCGCGTGGCATCAGAGAAAGACAGAAAATTCCAGACTTCTCTCTGTCTCTTTCTCTGTCTCGGCAAGCGTCCAACTCTGTGCGCCACTATCTGTCTCTTTCTCTCCTACCCACGGGTACAGATCTTATTTTGTCGCGGCTCCAATCCAACACTGCGATCGGCGACAGTATGTTGTCAAACTAATTCTCCGTAGAGTAACAATTTTAAAGTCCAAGCCGTCGTATACCTTCTTTAATACTTCAAAATTCTCGTATTTAATATCTAAACTTTGTAAAGTGTGAGTTGAAGTTAGAAAGTTCCTCATAATCTAAGTGTGGCTTAAGAGATTACCACATAAACACGCGCGCGTGGACTTACGCACCCCCGCACATGAATCAAATTATTTAGTAAATTATTCATGTGTTCATCTGGCTGTGTAAATCGACATAGCTGGAATTGAGTGGTGTCTTGGAGAGCATCCCCATTATTGCTATTTATACGTATGGCTAGGCTTATCCCATTTTCCGATGTAGGGATACGTTCTCTAAAGTACGTAAAATATAGTGTGCCACATAAGAACGCAAGTTGTAACTTAAATTCAAATTAAATGTACGTTTGTACAATTTACCAGTCGCATTCGCTGAATTATGATACATATTGCGTGCTTACTTAAATAAAGCAAGCAGATTTATACCTTATTGCAATTATTGTCTAAAAATAAGGGTGGCATTCCATCCCTTGAATTAGAAATGTTGTTCATCCCATCTGATCCTTGCTTCCATGTTAAGTAATGTCAATTGCAAAGTTAGTTGTGAAAACATAGCACTTTACAGAAAGTGAATATGGGTACCAGTCGGGGCAGCATAGACACAAATACACATACAGACAAATGCACGATAGTTTTACACATATACTCGTATACATACTTACATACATAACACATAGATAATACATACAAATACACTTATACATACAAACACAAATGCACATTAACAAAAACGTATATGCACATGGATAAAACATACGACACAAATAAACATATACACAAATACACAATAGATTTGCAAGGGTATACATATATACAAACAGGATGACACACAAATACACTTACACAAAAACTCAAATAAACATACAAAATAAATATAGATATATCCACAAACATAAGTACAAACAATTGCTTTAAACTTAAATAACCTACACAAACACATATATTCGCAAATACACATTTACAGAAACATACATACATACATATACACATACATACCTACATACATATGTACATACATACAGACACACATATATACATACGTACATGCATATATACATATGCACATAATACATTCATGCATACGATTAGGATTATTACGCTGGAGATTCGTCACCGAAACCTGTGGTTTATTAACTACATTATATGCATGTTCCGGGCTTGTATGCTGTGGTCCAGTTGTTATAACATCCGACGTTTCGCCGAAAATTGCGTCCGTCATCATCAGGATCACGAACTTGACAGCTCCTGAGTCCAAGACTGAAGACAAATCAACTCTACAAATTAATTAATAAGGTCCCCTCCATATAAACAAATGTTATTATTTCTCCCATAAAGCAGGCCGCGCCGTGACTGAGTGATTAGGCCGCTGGGTGATTAGACCTAGGTCCAATTCCAGGCGGCAACAAAATGAGATTTGTGGTGAAAAATACGGCGCTGGGGCGGGTTTCCTCCGGAATAACCGGTTTCCCCCGCCATCTCATTCCACCGGTGCTCCATCTTCATCTCATGTATCATCAGTGTCATCGCCTGCAGAGCCGCATGTAGTAAAAGCGGACTTTAAACGCTACACATTCATTCTCACAAAGTATTTGTGTACCTACAATTTTCGTAACGTTTTTAAAAATGTGGCATAATTCCAAACTTGGTAGGCTTTCCATTTGCTTTTATAATTGCCTCCAGTCTACGTGGCATTAATTCCACTAGTTCTGAGGTTGTCTTTGGTTCAACAAAACTCCCTTCTATTTGAAGCTTCTCTTGCAAGCCTTTTTTGTTGGGAAATGCTTGCTTTCTGGTGTTCTTTGCTTAAACAGACCACAAGTGATGCACTTGATATCTAGTGACTGAGATCGAGGATGAAGTTGCTTTGGTATGCTGTAAAGCAACCACAAGCTAGTCTTTTCAGTCGTATATTTGGGGTCGTTCTGCTGAAAAGAAAAGTTGTTCTCAAAAGCTAGTTTCTGAGCACTAGCATACAGATTTTGTCTTAAAATACCCGTATACATTTTGGGGTCCATCGTTCCATCGATAAGATACAGTCGATCCACACCTGAAGCGCTCATACACTCTTAGACCACCACTGAGTCAACATCATGTTTTACTGTAGGCACTATGGATACATCTTAGTATTCTACTTGCGTCAGATCATTCGTTTCCCATCAGAACCATAAACATTAAATTTATTTTCTTCGGGAAAATATCACTCCTTTCCAGAAGTCTGCACTTTATTCCGGTGTTTGTTCTTTTTCTTCTTCTTTTCATTTAGACTAACAGTCTGTTTCACCAGAAAAAAGTATTCTTCCATCTCATTTTTGGTTTTGCTGGACCACGCCTTCCTTCTGGTACTCCATCTCTGGCCTTAGCACTAATCTCTTAGGTCCCATTCGGCCCACATAATCATTCCATTCTTTCCTTCTCCTGTCTACCCATTCTGTTACAGGCTGTTATTTACAGATGTTTCTTATTATTACATTAGGTACTCTATCCCATCTGGATTTTCCTTGTATTTTTCGTAATATATTCATTTCTGTTACACTGAGCATTTGTTTTGTTTTCGTAGTTTCAGATATGGTTTCCGCAGCATTATTGGTCTATTTTATAGATCCTGATTTTTGCTTCTCTTCTCAGATATTTAATCTTCCAAAAGTAACTATTAAGACATCTTGAAACTGCAGCACCCTATTAATTTTTTCTCTAACTTCCTCTTTCAAAAATCCATCACTGCTTGTTTTTACACCTATATAGTTAAAAGCCATAACCTGCTGTATTATATGTTGTTATAATTTCAATTTACATCTCAATGACTATTTATTTATTGTTAAAACTTTTTTCTTTAATGAATTAATACTCATTTCATACTTTTCACAACTAAAAGAGAAATGATGCAACAACCTTTGTAAATTGTCCTCTGTGTTACTGAGTAAAACATCATCTGCACAGGCAGCTAGAATTTTCCTTTATCTAAGGCACAACCGTGCATTCCTCTCACCTCCTTAATTATACTTCCCATTAAAATGTTAAAACGTTAAGGGCTAAGAGAATCCTCTTGTCTAATTCCTTTATTTATTTACTTTCTTTGTAAGTCAGCCTTCTATTTTAAGCTTTGAGGTGAGTCACCTGCTCTTGTTTATTGTTATCTATGCAACTCGCAGTTTAAGGTCTAATGTGAAACCATTTTTAGCACAAAAGCCCTTATTGCAGCTCTGTCCTTCTGCTCGATATTACATACAGCAATCATTAATACTTACAGCCCTGAATGTGGACCAAAAAATCGGCGAAGAACTTAAATAAACAACGGTTCTTCATGCATATTAGCAAGGTCATAAACGAGTGCTTTCCGAAAGAGCAGCATAGAATACATGACAGCTGGCCGAAATGGTTAGCTGCTAGAATATGGTGATGCAAGGGCTAGGTTTGAAACGATATCACATTTTTTTCTTTCTCCTAGTCTTTATTACCTGTATTTTAATTACTTATTTCTTTATTGGTGGTATAGGTTCTCTTTTGCGCCAAAGACACAACAATTACAATCCAATAATTAGAAATCATGCTTGGCTTTGTGAGCATTTATAATCTGTACCACATCTGGTGTTGCAAACCATGTTACGTAGTTACCTTTCAATTTTAGGAATATGTCAACGACATTAAATCTAATAGATTCTGTTTCATGCTGAAATCTTATGTTTCACTTCTTCTAATACTTCTTTGAAAGGTTTCAAATATTGAATACCTAGATAATGAAACGTTCATTCACGTGAAGCATTGATGCAGGTGCAAATAGCTAAAGCCACTTTGTTTTGAGAAGTTTTTGAAACTTTGTTCAATGTGTCAAGCACAACACTGACCACAATAAAATGTATACTATGAACTATAAATGTGTATCTATCCGCCAGTGGAAAACATGACAATTATTTTATTTTATAAAGACATATAATGTTATAAAAGTCTTATTTGTACCATAATATCAAATTATAGGCTACAAGAAGTGTAGCCTATAAGAGCCTATAAGTGTAGCCTCAGAAAATTTCTGAGCTGAACACGAAGGATCTGAACCCACTTTGTAGTGACAGATTGGCGATGCACCCTGTATAATACCATTTAGCCAATGCTACCTTGGAAGCAGAACTTTCTATAAGAATAAGTAACCTCAGAACCCACATCAGATTCTTCCACCATTTCAAATACTGTATCAGGGAAAAGAAAAAAAAAAGAAAAAGAAAAAAAGAAAAAAAAAAGCTGCTGCTGCCGTATTTTGTGACAGAGGCGAAAACAATCTACCTAATTCGTAGTACTTTTTAACGTGGCTGTAGAGCGAAAACATGTGTTGGCTTAAGATGTAAATCCAATTGGTCCCATTGTGTAGATCTGCCATTTTGTACTCCATTGTTATAGTGAACTAACGCATGTGCTAGGTTGTTTCTTTAAGGGAGTGTTTAAAGGTGTGTGTGAATGTACGCTAATGAATAAAAGTTGGTAAACTCGTCTAAAATAGCTGGAGATCTCGGTATCTGGGTACGACGTTTTTGGAGTCGATATACTTAGTGATTGCCCTCTGTCCCTTACAGAGCTGTTGCACTGAGTTGTCTACCCTTTCTCTATAAATTGCTCTGCAAATCATCTATTAGAAGGCATTCGAGAGAGGCGTAAGTCACATATGTCGCTTAGCACGTTGCATAAATTCAAAATAAATAAGGGCAGGTGACTTGTATAAATAAAATTATCTCATTAGGTACATTATGTTTGTCCAGTATGTTTAAAATTAGTTCCTAGTTGATATTATCGAAGGCTTTATTCACGTTCATAAAGCAATAAATTACCGGCCTATTATGTTCTAGAGCTTTCTGTGATATTTGTCGGACAATAAAGAGAACATCAGTACATGAGCGACTTCTGCGAAATCCCTGTGTTCTTCTCTTGAGCACACAATTTCGGATAATTTCTGAGTGATTAATACTGTTGTTAACTTAAGGAATGTGTTCACTAGACTTATTCCGCTGTAGTTTTCGGATTTCAGATTTTTCACCTTTCTTAAAATTCGGTATCATAATATCTATTTTATAGTCTTATGGTACATGAGCTTCATGAAAAATTTTCTGTATTAAGAGTGTAATTTCAGAATATAATTCCTTACCACCGTATTTAATCACTTCATAAACTGAACCGAATGTCAAAATAGCCCATTATGCTGATGACGTTCTGTTGTATTCCGCCAACAGACATCCAGGCAGAACTTTCAACCCCATTCAGAGACACCTTTGCCTCCTCCAAGATTGGTGCACGTTCTGGCGATTGTCCATCAACCCGGAGAAAAGCCAAGCCATTATATTAACAAAGAGCCACTTTCTCGCCAAACACCCCACATTCACCTATTCCGGATGAAGGATAATGTGGGAGAATTCCATTAAATACTTGGGTGTGACTTTGGACAAGGGCCTAATTTTCGGGGAGCACGTTCGGGGATTGTCAAATAGGGCCACGGCCTCACTTTACCAGATGTTGCGCTACAAGATGCCTGTTCCCTTGGAGCTAAGCCTTTTCTAGGCCATAGTCCTCCGCATAATGCTTTATGCATGTGAAGTCTGGGGTATGACTGCAGGCTCCAACCTTCTGCTGCTCCAGCGTGTACAGAACAGATGCCTTTGGGTTATCTATTCTGTATATAGACGGTTTCCCGTGAGGTTACCTCACGATGTTTCATCCCTCCCATATGTGGAGGATGATTAGGCGCCGGGGCACAAAATTCTACGTCAGTTTACCAAACCATCAGAGCGCCCTGGTTAGGTCTTTTGGGGATCATGGTCCAAGAGAACGAAACCGATACCGGCTACCACGCATGGCGTGTGGACATTTCCGGTAACCATAAGGCACATATTTCTGCCTAAAACAAAATTTCTCCACACCCAAAGTTTTGCCTGGGATAGCTTTCTTTTCATTTGAAATGAAATGTGTAGTGTTTAACGCCCGCTTTTACTACATACGGCACCGCAGGCGGTGACACTGATGATGCATGAGATGAAGATGGAGCACCGGTGGAATGAGATGGCGGGGGAAACCGGAGGTCCCGGAGAAAACCCGCCCAACGCAGTGTTGTCCACCACAAATCTCACTTTGCGGTCGCCTGGGATCGAAAACGGGCCGCCTTGGTGAGAGCCAAGCGGTCTAACCTCTGAGCCACGGCGTGGCCTTCTTTTCATTTGAGACTTCCTACTTTTCATTTGAGACTTCCTACTTTAACACCATCCCGGTGCACACGGGCCGTTGCACCCGAACCTGCAACCATTGAGGAGTAACTAGTTACCTCCATTCTTACCCCAACTAATTTACAACTACCATCCTGCAACCACCACATTCCGTCACTACATGGTTAAGCCCTACTCAGGGCAGGTACATGTCTGACACCCCAGCGGGCTGTTCCTCAGTCCGCCAACGCCTCTGCTGCTGCTGGATCATTTCATTAACTATCTCATCAGGACCAGGCGATTTACGCGTTTTCAGTTTCTTTATGTTTTGTTCTACTTCTTCTTGATTTGCGTCTATTACTATTCTAATAGACTTCTTGAAAGTGACATTACTTTGGCTGTACGATTCTGTGAAATATTTTATCCATTCTTCTCTGCATATTTCATTAGTAGTATGTTACTGTATTTCTTTCCTTTCTTTTCGTTTAAAACTGAATTTTTTCCCATATCTATTTCTGAGCTCCATTATCTTATTGAGCTAGAGCTTCTTGGGGTTACTTGATCATGATATCAGGTTTCTCGATAAACATTGTGCATAGCACTGACCGAAACATCAATACCACGTCTTCCCAGATCCGCAGCCAAATTCACAGCACTAATTTTTGGATCCTTTGTTATTTCCGGGATGATAACTTTTATCGTGCTGTCTTACATTTCGTGGCGTGTTTATCAAGCGGAATGGCTCAGACGGTTTCGTCTGTGGCTCGCATTCGGGAGGCTCGGTTTCGATTCCCGCTGCCCACCTACCTGAAAACCCACGGGGTTTCTAGAGTCACTAGGCGAGTGCTGGGTAGGTTAATTACATCCCCCGAATTTCCTGTCCCTCCATTTCACCTCCATTATCATTCCATATCATCTCTTATTTGTTGGTTTCTTTCATGGTAGAAGCGTAGGCTGGTGTCTCGGCGGTGCATGGCACCGAGTGAACAATTTCTCCTCTGGCAGGACGGACTCCGGTCTCCGAGCCGGCCTAGTGGGCTGATTCAGCAACGCGGCAGGCGGGATGCCTGCCGGGAGTCGTCTGCTCTGGGCCGGGGGTGGCCTCCGGGCCACGGTAGGAGGGACGATTTTCCTGGAACACCAGGAAGTTTCTATCTGGTAAATTATAGGGACTCTGCCCTCTGTACTGTGGTGACTCCTTGGGGTCGGGCGCCCTCTGTCTCCTCTCACCTCAACCTCCCTCCTGCGGTACAAAAGAACTTTCCGGTCGAGGTGCCGAATCCCCTCCGAACAATCCAATCCAATCGTGGCGTGTTTTGCTGCATTTTTAAAATACAAAACCTATCAATTACTGTCTACGCCATGAAGCGAGTTGTAATAACAAGTTGAAATATTTCTGGCAGCGACTTGCCATGATCGTGCAAATAAATTAGTTTCTTTTTGTTTCTTCGCTGCTTTCCCTAAAATTGTTTCTCATTTCGATTTTCCTGTGACTTTCTTTGCTGTGTGCTGACAATTTATCCCGTTCCGATTCTTATTATTGCTATCGACAGGTATGCAGACAAGTGAATATTGACTAGTAGTGCTTTTAAGTTACTTTTTTCGGAGCACTATACCTCAGGTGTACGATTACTCTTTTGCATATTCTAGACATCTTTAGGTGCTTTTTATTTAATTTTGAAAATTATATCCATCTTGTTGCTGTTTTACTGGTGCACTTATGCAGGGTATAAGTGTGGGTTCGTAGAATTAAAAGTCCAATTTGCCGAAATTCTAAAGGTTCTTTATTTCCGTAGAAATACACTGATCAATTCTCACGTAACAACATTACATCACATATACAACACAATATTCCAGGGTCGATGACAATAACAAACAGCGTTCAGCTCTCGTTACAACACCAAAAACACTTTACAGCTGTTTTCTTACTCACAACTCTTGTTTTACAACTGTCCGCTGGCGTGTCACAATCGCTTATATATCCCATTCATAAATTTGAGAGGTTTCGAGTACAAATAAGAAACCAACTTTTCTCTGTCAATCACGATATCACTAGAACTTTCCAAACGTGAAATCCTATCTGTGCCGGCAAGTCCTTTATCTTAGCTATCTTTATTTGCTGGCTCTTTGTAAACACTAGCCGCGCTATCGTTAACTGCTTATGCAAGCTCTTTATTACCCTGAAACACTATCCGCCGTCTGTTATCTATTTGCGCCGAAACTTTAATGCCCGTTGCCGCGACAGTATTACTTAGTATTCGTGTTTTGTATGTTGCATATTTCTTAATAATATATGTGTACGGACACTTTCTACACTCATTGTACATTTATACGTATATGCATACACACAGAAATACACTCGAATGACCACGAAATGTTTGTCAGAACCACGAAATAAAGTCATAGGCATTCTGCACCAAAAAATTTCTCCAAACCAAAACTGTGTCGTTGAACGAAGATGTAAAGCTTCTTTCAATCAGTAAATTTTGTATTTGATCAAAGCTGAAGAAGAAACAGCATCAACAAGGTAGAATGTTAATCTCATTATTTAGAAAACTATCTGTTCGGGCATCTCTGCTTTGCATGCTAGTGGGTTTTTCCTTGGAGCATTCTACCATTATATCTTAGAGCAATGTATCGATCGTATTGCGTGACAAAGCAAGGCCAGAGGGGTGCTGCGTGAAGGATTGCGAAGGTTGGGGTTGCTGGCAAAGGGGAACGCTAATCGATACCAGAACCCACAAGGTGCGTGCAGTGTGATGCAATCCTGCACTATACCTCTGCTGCTTCAATCTTACATCTTTGAACCTACATAAAAGTTTACTATTTGTAAGATTCAAACTTTCATTTGAAAGCACAGAAAACCAGGACTGTTAAGTGCAGAAATTACTTTTATAATCACTTATCATCTTGAAATCAAAGAGTTCCTTTACATTCTTGGCGCAGGGTTTCAAGAAACTATTCCCACCTTCAGGAAAATGTGATGTACTGTTGTCATTGTTTAGGACAACCTAGAACTAAATAAGTTCTTTTCGTATCCTACTCTAATGTATTAAACAAAGCACTAATATTTTTTTATTTGACCAAATGATAAGCACGGTAATTAAAAATGCAAGGGTCGATAATGTTATCTTTACATTCAGAAGCGGAAGAGCCGTGGTAACACACAGGAAATGTTTAATTCCGCAATGAACCTAGGTAGGAAATACATAGAAGCATAAGATGCAATTATTTTGTATAGAAAATAATGTTAATAACAATTAGCCAAGTAAAATTAATGCTGGTATTAAAATCATTATTCTAATTTATTTTTAAAACTGTACGTGGACCATTCTAAGAATAAGCATTCCATCATTGCATTCCTAGTATAAACATATACTTCGACCTCTCAAAATTGAAAGTACTTCGCTTTAGAAACAATCTGTACAGACAATACATTTTTGCCAATACAAGTGACAAGAGCTTACTAAGATTATATAGAGAAATAAAAACAACCTGGGGGAGGGAAAGATATATAGATATATGTAGTAAGTTAGGGCGAGAAGGTTTTGCTTGGGCGAGAACAGGAGTGAGAAACTTCAAAGGTATAGGTCAAGAGAGGGAGCTAGATAAATGTCCATTGTGTGGAGAAGAGAATGCAGATTTCCATTGTATATTAAATTGTAGTCAAACAAAGATATGGAGAGAGCAGTCTTGGCTACGTAAATGGGACAGTTTGGGGGGTGAAGTAGTAATTAGAAAAATGTCAGTAAAAGGAGAAATATAGGGAATTATTTATGGAAAGTTAAAGAGAGATGGCTAAGAACAATTAAGAGAAAAATGTAGAGTGAGATAGGTGAAATGGCAGAAAGTGTAAAAAGAAGCAGAGGGCCTCCAATACACAAAAACCTAGGGTTAGGTGTATGGGAACTGAATTACTATTCAATGGTGGGCAACATGATAACATGATAGGATTTTCAGGATTTAGGAATATATGACATATTTCAGTATGGATTTTATAATTGTAATCTTGATTTTGTATTTCCATTAAAACAATCTGTACAGATATGATACCCAGAGTAAAAAGGAACATACTAAACTCTATTATTCATGTTGCACAAATAGTACCTTTCACTTCAATTCATAAGATAAACGTGAAATTAACATAAGTAGAGCGCAGGGGCAGACTGTTATTAAGGGCTAGAGGGGCCAGTCCCTACTAATAATAACACGGAAATTATATGCTTTCTTTTTAAGAAAAAAATAATTTTAAATTTTATTGAATTGTAGAAATCATTAAACACAAAAATGTATTATACCATAATTCTTAAAGTTTAGCGAAACTTGCAACCCGCTGTGTTGTACACAACAACCACGCCAATCTCCACGAAGCAGAACGTTGGGCCAGATTACATGGGCCCGCGGTCACTCCTCATCCGCCTTTACACTTCGTCAGTCACGTGTCGTGTACCTTTCTCCCTCCCCTACTCTCCTCTTCCTAGATGGCATACAGCAATACTTGGGGCCAGGCAGCTGAGGCCCGTTACTTGAAGTTTTAGTATTCGTATGATTGTTCTTACAGTCTTAATTGTTTGGTAGACAAATTAGTTCAGTATTTTTATTGAAGAGTCCCTTTTATTCATTAAAGGTAGCAGAAAAACTTGAAATTAAACAATTAGGTGCACATTAACCGAATAATTTTACATTTAGCAACAAGATGGCAAAATCCGAGAACTTTTTGTAACCGTTGGTGTAGTAAGACATCGTGGCGAACTACAAGGCAGGAGAAACAAGGTGCTTTTTGCTGTTACTGTTTGTTATTTAATGGTGAAGGACGACGATAGGCTATAAGGATCTGAAACATTTGAGTGAAGGGATTGCGAAGCACGAAGGAAGTGCCCTTGACCTACAAAATGCCTGTAAATTTAAATTACTGGGAACTGTAAACAATGCTGCTCAGACTGATTCTGCACATAAAATATTAATCCAGAGACACAATGAACTAGCCACTAAAAATAGATAATAATGAACAGTCATAGAGTGCATAACATTTTGCTTAACCCCTGATATAGCATTTAGGGGTCACGATGAAACACAGGAATCAGCAAACACAATCAACTATTGGATGGCATATATTAGGTTTCCATTGAGGAATTAATAAAAGACATAGATACTGCTGATTAT